>JANIJG010001586.1:0-50484 GCA_024611175.1 Megaceryle torquata | reverse complement strand
TCGCTGTTATGCTGTGGGTTGGGGAAGGTATAACGCGCTTCCCTCTATATAACGTTTTCTGTTTGTTGTTTTTTTTCTTGTTGGTGGGGGGGGGGGCAGGACAAGTCTAGTGAGGTAATGGGGACTTCAAGGGAAGATCTCCAGGGAAAACCATGCTGGCAAGTCCCAGTGCAGCAGTGGGTACACTCTTAGTGGCCATCATCTTGACAACTTGTAGCTAGAAATTCCAACACTGGCATTGGTATTTCACATTGGAAATGCGTACGCTACTTGATAGAAAGTAAATGGTGAGGGTGAGAAGGGCCTCAATACAAGATATACAGGGCCACAATACAAGATAGTGTCACTGTCACTGGCCCACTGATACTTTTCTAGACTATTCTTCTGAAAGAGGTTCTCGAGGGTGGTGTGAAATCCCTTGGTGGCTTGTTCTGGCAGTTAATTACCGAGCTTCATAAATGAGCATCTCTGTTCTGCAAGCATCTGAAGAGCAGCACAGCTTCGCCTGGGTGGCTCATTCTGCTGGGCTGGGGCACAGAATTTAAGCAACTTGAGCCTCAGGGATGTTTGACTCAGAACCATGGACTTGAGTGCCCTTCTTTGGGGTTTTGTAGGGCACAGTTCACCTCAACCAAATCCTTGCTGTTTATCTTCTGCCATTTTTCCTTGTGTACTTGGACTCCAGTCCCCTTGGGGCATTGTCCATGTGATACCTGGCATGATCATGGATATGGCCTGACAGTGTTGCTGTCATCCTCACAGCTGAGGTTGCAGCTGATTCTTTTCCTCCTTTGGAGTCTTGACAGTATATTTTGTTTCCATCGAGCATAAGGGGAAGACTTTTAAAAGCACTGAAGACTGTAAGGAAACGAATTTCACTGTCAGGTTAGGTGCCTAATTGCCCTTTGTGCCATTAAAAAACATCTCCCCATATGCCTTGTGTTTTGTTCGTGGGCTTTTCCCTCCCCACACAGGCTAAAATCAATTGATCAGTGTTTGTTACAAAGTTATGAACAAACATCTCTGGTCTCCTTGATGCATTGATGTCAGCGCAGCGTGTTCTCCTTGCTGACAAAATTAGTTGCGAAGTCAGCAGGAGGTTTGCAAGAACAGAGCGTGGGTTTTGTTTGCATAGCACCCAGGGCTGGCTGCAACTTAAATAACAAACCATCCCTCTCTGCTCACAGATCTTCTGATTGTGGCAGGGCTTGTTTTTGTTTTAGGAATTGTTTGAATAAAAGGTCATTTACTGCCTTATTGAGGGGAAAAACAACAGTGTAAATGTACAGTGGTGCGCTGCACACTGGGGTTTTTCAGTGGGCTCACAAAGGAGGTGGTGTGCAGGAGCTGTAAACAGCCCCAGCGCACCACGTGTGAACAGGCGGCTGTCAGCCGTGGGTGCTCAGCACTTTCACAGGACCCAGTGCCACAGAGACACGTGGGATGCTTGGCACCTTTGTGGGGACCAAGCACTGCAGGGATACATAGGATGTGTGGGGTGCTCAGCACCTTTGTGGGACCCAGTGCCATGGAGACAAGTGGGACGCATGGATGCTCAGCACCCAGCACCACATGGATAGGTGAGTGGGGAGCTGCCAGTCAGTGCAGGCAAGAGCGTCCCACCCTGGCCCTATGCAGAGCCTCCCATGTGGCAGTGATCTGGAGAGGAAGGTTGAGCGAAGGAACGCCGGGGAGAGGAGGACTCTGGTGCTAGGACTGAAGTATCAACCTTCTCTTGCCCCAGCGAGCTCAGTTTTGGCAGGCACTGAGTCCTTGGTCTCTGATTCACAAGGCACAGATGCTGTTGGCATTGGGATGTGGTGTGTGCCTGGAGCTCAGGATGTGGTTGGTGAATTGGGGTGCTGACAAGGACCTTGTTTATACTATAACTGGCAAAACCAGAGACCACTGGGCATCCCCTTCACCTGGAGCTGCTGGTGGTTCCAAAGTGGTTGGTCCCTTGAAAGCCTTGGGCTGGAATGGCACAGGTCTTACACATTTGGTGCAGCTCCTTCACCAAAGATCCTGTTTCCATCTGCAACCTGTAACCAGAATGTACAAAGGGTTTGGTGTTGGCTGTTGTGGGCACCTTCACCTCTCTGCCCTGTCTGTGAAGCAAACCATGTACAGTAGATGGAAAGATGGCTCACTGGGCAGTGTTGCACCTTCTGGGTGCTCACAGATTGCTTGTGATGAGCCTCTTATCTGCCGTGCTCTTACAGCTTTTATCGGTCTCTTTGCCTGCTAAATTTCAGCCTTGCAGGGGTATTGTGCTTATCTTACGTTTTACTTCACTCACCTTCAATATTTGTGTTATTTTTCATGTATGTAAACAAATGTGGTCCAGTAACACTGTAACAAGAAGCAATTATCACTTTCTCCCACCTCTGTCTCTAATGCTTCTTGGGTTTCTGCTGTAACAGCAGGAGCCAAAAATGTGTGAAATGAAGAGATATATTTTTAATTTATGGGAGTTCTTAAAAGGCTCCTTTAGGTTCAGATTAAACCCTACGGCAGGTTCAAGGGAAAGTTTAAGAAAATCAATTTTCCCAGGCTAAAAAGAGCGAAACAACTGCAGTCTATATAGTGTCCTTTGTTACTTGAATCAATAGCTCTGCTCCCCTGAATGGCTGAATAATCACTTTTTTATATAATGTTAGTACACACACAGACTTATCTCCTCCAGACTTTCTTGTTGAACTGGCAGTAAAATATTTCTGACCCTTAACGGTTTCTTCCTCTTATCCTTGTTTAATTTTTCCTTGTATCCGAGTCTTGCTCTGAGCTTGAAATGTGGTGATTATTCCCTGCTGGGGCACTAGCATCAAGCAGAAAATTGTTTAAAATAAATTAATGTTTTTTCAAGAAATCACAAGAAAAGTCAGGCATTAACAGTAGCCAAATGCAGCATCATATAGGCTCCTTTTTGTCTGGGAATATTTTCAAATGGTCTGTTCCAGAGTCAGTAGTAGAGGAAGCTGCACCCATCTTACCAAAAGAAACCACTTGGGTAAAATGCCTCTGAGGAAGACCTGCTCGCATGTGTCCTGTCTGGGACCAGGTAGGCATTTCTTTTGCTGCAGGTGTTGGGATGAGCCCCATCCCCCTTTCCTTCTGTGGGAAGAGGTATTTTCCTTTTCAGTATGCCCACCCCAGGATGTGGATGGGAGTGTTTGTGCAAGCAGAGGTTGCAGACTCATAGCGGGAAGGCCGTATAAGTACCTGTGCCTTAGAGGTGTGATGGGATGGCACTCGAGCAGGAGGCTTTTTGTTCTCTTTGATGGCTCTGCTCTCTTAATTACAATATTGCAAATCGCCTTGCAAGGACATGATCCCTTCAGGAACCAGGCAGGAAAAGCTGACTGAAAACAAAAGGTTTTTTCTGTGTTGTTTCAGTAATTCATACTTATTACTGCTTTGTATTTTAAGCATCACCTTTTCCACTCACAAACAGTTACATTATTAAAAAGATATTTTCAGCCGATAGTAACCTTGGCAGTAGTTGCTGAGTCTAATAGCCTGACATTTCAGATCACCCACGGCTAATCAGCCGAGCGCGGCAGTGCATTGGGGACAGACATTAGGGACACGTGGCTGCAGCGCAGTGTGCCTGGGCACTGCCGCGCTGATCCGTGACCCTCCAGATTGGCCCTGCTGCCTGTGCGTGTGGTGGCAGAGAACAGGCTTTCCAAGGGCTTCCCTCCCGGCTTCTTCGGGAGGCTTTCTCCATCTCCTGGGTTTGCGGAGACTTTCCACAGGATCTCCTGCCTGTCACCCAAAATGATCTGTGGTCAGTGGCTTCCATAGATGTCTGCCATTCAGGAAGCTCACAGAAGTTCAAAGCAGACACACATTGTATCCAGTCTCTGAAATCCTCCAGTGCCCAGTCCTGAGAGCCCAGAAAAAAAAGAACAAAAAGGAAGAAATAACTGTCTTGCTTCTGAGGTCTCCTGCATGGCAGAGTTGCTCTTAATATGCTTGAGCTTGTTGACTGCTGAGGAAATAGCATTTCTGCTCTGCTGCTGGCCAGGCTTTGCATCCCCAGTCTAGCAGGGAAGAGCTTGGTACTCTTTGGGAGCCACCAGAGCAACTGTGTCTCTGCCTCAGAATCTGACACATCCTTCCCTGGGCCTCTGGTTTTGTCCAGGATGGGGGTTATGACAGGTATTTTATTCTGCAAAATGCTCCAAGATGTATAATCAGAAATTAATTTAAGCACAAGTGTGAGGTGGTCTATGGAATTTTGGACTGTGGGACAGGTTGGCTCTGGGCTGAGAAACACCTTCTTATCCTCTTCAAGAGTCTCAGAATGGGCTTGGGACTACAAAGAATAAAAAAAAAACCCACTTTACCATCTCACTAGCTGGCCTCTGCATGATAGTGTGGATACAGGCAGTACAGACTGACCTGCATGGGTCATAATCTGTTTCCTAGAAAGCTCAGCTGATGTTGCTGTATTTCCAGGACTGCACCCAGGGTAAACCTTCATCACATGGCCTCTTCTATCAGTCCCAGCCTTCCTGGGATGTCTCCACTGGTGCCTTCTCTTTGGTCCACTGGGAACATCAGAGCAGCTCTTCTGGCTTGACAAAGGCCACAAGCCACTGCCTGTAAGTGGCTCCTGTAAGGAGCTTTGCTTCAGCAGAGCATGTCCAAACCACGCTGAACTGGTGGAGAAAGAGGCAGGTGATGTCTCTGCTAATCTCTACTTCTTCAGCCTTCTGATGATTGAAGAATCCGGTTATAGTGATGGCATGAAGTCAATGTTGTGTGTGCTTCCTCCAGTGCACACTTAAAGATAATGTGTTTTCATGAACACAGTTCAGCATATAAAAGGCAAGTTTCCACCTGGTTACAGCACCTTGGAGTAAATGATGAATGCTAGGATGTTTCTTTTTCTATTTTTTCCTCTTTAGAAAGTGAAATAGAAGAAGCTTTTAGTGTTACTGACATTCCCATAACTAAGCATGGCTTGACACCAGCTGAGATCAACAGAGAAGAAGTGCAAGGGTGTTTACAAAGCAAACCTGGTGTCACAAGCATTTTTCTCCAAACTGTCCAAACCAGCAGGACTGCCTGTATGTTACATGTGAAACTGGAAGGCTGTATCCACCCATGGACCTAGGCAGGTCTTACTTCTAACTGTGTGGAATAGCAGTGATAGTCTGGGGGGAGAAATTTATCTGGGATATGTTCATTTTTGCCTTAGCACTCTTAAGATCTTTCAGTGAGATCTTTATTCATTGTATCTGAGGTTTTGTGAAGGTAGGAGAAGAACATCCATGTGTCCCTGGTGCCCTGTCCAAATAGCTGCAGCCTGGAAAAAAATGTTGATTTTTCTCAATTCCTGTGACTGCTGGCTCCTGACGTCAATCTCAGCCTTCTGGTGCTAACTAGGCACCTGTATTTCAGCATAAACTTGTGGCTGCTTCAGACAAGCATTTCAAATCCAAACTCTCTCTGCTTTTGTGTGCTCAGTGCAACCCAGCTCACTTGCTACAGCAGTCAAATTGTTCCTGTGTATAGTTTAGTCTTATATTAGACACTTAATCCAGCTTGTTATACAAATAGTGTCCATATCAATATAACAACTTTTAAACTAGCAAAATAATTTGCAGGTATCTTTTCCTTGCAAGATTCACACAGTGACACAGTGGTAGGCAGCACACTGTTCAGGAGTGGTTGAAAATACTTGATGGAATTTAATGTGGAGGATCCTTAACAACAATATGCATCCTATTGATCTGTGCCTGGAGGGTGGGAAGAAATAAGTAAGCCAGAGCTGAAAGGGTGACTCAGCTGCTGTATGCCTCTACTCCTGATGTATATGTAGCATATATATGGTCTGGACATGGAGGTGTTGCCTTGCTACCTGGACTTATAAAGACCCCCAAGTGCATGAAGTTCAGAGGCTTTTGTATCTGTGTCTGGAAGAAGGACACCCTGGATGGATGCTGAGAATGCAAGTGAAAATCTCCAGTGTTAGCTGGTGGGGAAAGCCCCACTGGGGTATCCCAGAGTGTCTTACTCCATCACCAGAAGGTTGCCTGGATATCTGGCTCACTTGTGGCTGTGCCTCCTTATTCAAATAATTCTAGTTCTTCCTCGTCTCTGCCCTGGCTAGATCACTTGTTATACAGCTGGGAGAACAGCTAATGTGTCAGGGGATGGGTTTGTGTTGCTTCTGAGCTCCTGCTGTTTGCAGACACATTCTAATAATGGAAATGGTTTTCTACCCTCTGACAACTGCTTGAGTTTTAGGAAAAGAATAAGGAGAAAGCATGAACTAAACATCTTTCTTTTCTGGGATTTTTCCTCATTGGCTTAATTGCAATAACATTTATATCACATAATACAGTGAGGCAGGGTTGTAATTTTCCTATCATCTAAATTGCAGGCTGAAAATTGTGTGGAGAAAGGACTGTAGAGAATGAATTGCTGCTTTCAAAATGACTACTGTTAACTGACAATGTGACCGGCAAATGGTTACCAAAGGCAGGGAGGGTTTGTGTATGGTGTTAGTGAACTCTAGCATGGTGTTTCTAAACACTGAATAATGCATTTTTCACTCAAAGCTACTGTCTGTCTTCAAACATGCCTGTATTTCTTGCAGGCCCTTCTAGAAAAGTGACACCCTCAATGTGGCTAATTCTGGGTCTGTTTATTACTGACAGAAATACAAGGAAAACGGACTTTTTGAATTCCATTTCCAAACTCCTGTAAGTAATTTAGGTCCTTTGTGAAACCTCATAGCTTCAGCTCTGACCTCAAGTGCCTGTTTGCCTTGGTACAGGTGGGAGATGGGCTGGAAACACTGCTTTGACATGGTCTGAGATTTCCTGCTGCTTATATATTTGGATACAAGTAGGATATGGAAGTCAAAATGATTGCAATTGAAAAGGTTTTAACATAAACTCAGTCATGTCCAAATACAGGGCTTCCAAAATTTACCTGTTCTGTGCTTGTAGGCAAACACTTCGATGTTAATAGTTTCTGGGTGGGGTTGGGATGTTTATTTCTACATTTTTGGCAGTTAATAGGGCTTTTCAGTTTTAGAAACACAAGTGAGGTGGCTTCTTAAAAAACAACTCAGTTTTGGAAAGCAGACAGTCATCTGGATTTTCAAGCCTCAGTTTGTGCCTGGAGGGTTTTCTGGGGTCCTGTTTGGTTGGTCCTGTCATCCCATCCTCTTTGTGTCTCGGTTTTGATCTTGTAACATCTTGATATTTCTCGTTCTGGTCTGTACCTCATAGGAAGGGGTTTATTTGCTGAATGAACGGGAGCACTGTGTGATCGGGGAGAACAAAAAGCAGACCGTTTCTCTACTGTACGCTCTGATTTGCTTTCAGGCTTTTTCTGGTTCAGTCAATTGTGATGTGCCAGGCACTTGAATGCATTTTAATATGTCCAGCAAAGCATCGAATGCCCTGTGTGCTGTGGCGAGGTGCTGCAGATCCACAGCACCCTGCCTTTGCTTGGTGCTGGTAACACCAAAGGCCCACGTTCATAATCAGCAGCTAATTTAGTGTGATGGGTGGCTTAGATATACTAGAATAATTCTTACTAATTGTTGTGAAAAACACCAGTGTGGGCAAAGTCAGGATGAACATGAGCAGCCTGGAAAATTGCCGATTTAACTGGTAGCTTTTGCCAGGGTGCAAAACAATTGCTAAATTAACTTCTTGTCTTGTTGACCGGTCCAGCTCTGTGTGAATGTGTATTATCTACATCTTGCTTCCAAGCTTAGTTTTAGCTGTCAGAAAAAAATGTTCAGGTCATTTCTCAATTTTGATATGCTATTCCACAACACCATCAGGGCTTCATTTTTTTTTCCCCTGAAGATACCAAACAGGGTTAGTTTGGTAAAAAGCAGACTGTGGCACATTTGCTCATGCTCTGAATGGTCTGTAAATTAGTTCTGTAGACATTACTTACAGCAACTATTAAAGTCCTTTCACCAGATAAAGGAACTAAATGGGCTGTGAGTAAAGCATGTATAATTCTGCCACAAAGTCCCAACCTTAATTGGAACCTTATTTTTTTTTTTCTTCCTCCCGTAATTGCCACTGGAAGAACTTTTTTGCACGTCACCCAAGCCAAGGCCTTAAAGTTTTGAAGCACCAGGTGAAGAAAGCAATTTCATGGTTCATGCCACCATTAATGTTCTGTTTTAATCTCCCATGAGCAAGCCCCTTCTGCTTCAGGTTGGGATAATGAAGGGTTTAACTTTTCGGTTCCGTCAAATTAGTTTTGGGAGCAAGGAGAGAGGCCTGCTTCCCTTTTGGTTTTGTGGAGATTGCCTGCACAGACAAATAAGTGAGCATTACAGGTGATTCTTTCTTTGCGCGGAAGTAGAGAGCTTCCATTTATCGCCATCAAATGCATTAAGCTGGAAGTCAAAGCCCTTAGCTTTCTGCTTGCTGCTAGTCTGGACCAGAAGACAATCAAACCATAAGGGTCATTTTCTGCATGAGCTAACCTTTTCCTCTCTTATGGTTTGAAGCCTTTGTTGACAATGAGATGCTCAGTGGGAACATTAAATTAACACTTCATATTCGTGGCTGTAAATTTACTGGCAAGCTGAGGAAAAGTCAGGGAAAACAAACACTCCATCATTTCTGCTTCATTTAGCTGCTGAATGGGGACACTCTCACCTGCAGAGAAAAGAGGTCAGGGCACACAGGGATAATTTTAATCTGACTCTCAGCCTAGTCTTTAGTGGTGGTGGATTGTGTTGCATTCTGTGCTGAAAGTAAAGGTGAGAGTGAGGTGAGAGCAAGAAAATGGATAAGTACTATGTGAAATGCTTAAGAGACCTTGTCACAGGCAGGCAGGGATAGCTGGGCTGGTTACTACGGAAACTAGCAGGCTAAATACTATTAATTTTGCAAACTACAAAATCAGTTTGCTCTTGGATAATGGCTGCGTTAAGATTTCCTTGCGTCAGCCGGGAGATAACACCGAATTCCTCTGCTGAAGGTTTAAAAAACAAACTGTTTATCTTTCGCTCTGAGATAACAACGCTGGATGGTGACTTCATCCAAGTCATGTGTTAAATGTCTCCTGCCTCTTTCCCAGGTCGTGGCGATGGCTGTCAGGGGCTGATGGGCAAATAATGCTCGTTTGCTGCAGTGCTGACTAATGTGACAGCGCTTGGTTGTCACCAGCTATCAGTGTGTGTGACACTGGTGCCCGAGTTCCCAGAGCACTCAGGGTGTCTTAAAACTGGCTGTTCACAGGCTTTGCTTTATTCTGTCAGCAGACAAATGTTATAAATTCTGTGAAAAGGGAAACCTTAATTACAGGACAGTGTTTGGAGGTCAGAGCGAAGTGGCTGAAACAAGGTGTGTGTGATCTGCAGCACTTGCTCTCATTGCTAGATACTCACATTTATCAAAACTCTGGCAGTAAAAGGTTTCAGATGCTGGGATTATTTTTGATGGATGTTGCTTCTCTGCAGGATTCAAGACCAGTGATTATGAAGGTCCCACTGTGGGTGTGGAGCAGTGAGGTGAGGTGCTGCGGGTGCAGGACGGCATTGCCCGGGGGGTCCCAGTGAGCTGCCTGGTGGTCCCTCTGGCCTGAGAATGCCTTGTGCCGGTCCTGCCTCATTTCCCGCAGGGCAGCGGGGTCAGGCTGGTGTTTAGTTCGTGGTAATGATCTCGTTAGGGAGCTGAATGGACCACCGGCTGCCCTGCTGAGCATCGCTGGGAGCACCCAGCCAGCCCTGAGCATCCTGGGGGCAGTGGGAGAGCTGGCAAGAGGGAGGAAAGCATCAGGGAAAAGGAGATTAAGCAGCTGAGAAAGTGACAAGCTGATAATAGAAAACACTTTCAATAGTCGTAATCCTTGACGTGCAAGGACAATTTGGAATGCTTTTGTTCTCAAGTTTAGATTAACTTTCGTTTCAGGAGTAAAACTTCATGTAGGCTGGTGCATGCGGCGCAGAGCGTGAGCCTGCGGCTCATTGCTGCTGACCTCCTGGAAGTGTTCCTTTGCACAGCGAACAAGGGCAGGTTGGGGCAGGGTGTGAAGCGCAGGATGGGTTGGGGTTTTTTTTCTTTAAATGATCTATCCCCTCCAACTCTTATTGAGGTGGCTTTTTCTCTGCTGTGGCATCACCAGCCTGTCTGCTCACACTGAGTAGAGCTGGAAGCGTGGTTTAATACATTTCTTGGTGCAGTTAGGAGAAAGCAGGCTCCAGTGAGAGGGTTTTGCAAACCAGGCTGTTTGGGCACAGGACTCCCTGGGAAAGGCAACAAGGAAAGACTTATGGGGAGTAGGGAAATTTTTATGATAGAGTTGTTATGGGGAGTAACAGTAAAGGAAAATTAATAAAATAAAATATAATTTAAGTACAACTTATTTTGGGACAAATGGCTTTCTGACCTAATTGCAGAGAATTGCAATACCATACAGCAGTGCTATAGATATTTTGTTAGCCTTCCTTGCCCGCTGGCATGCTGGAATAAATGTCTGTTTACCTGCACTCGGGGATTTGGAGTGTGAGCAAGGGCATGGAGAGGAAGAGATGCTCCCCTGATGGCAAGAAGGGGGAGGCTTTAATATCCTTCAAGCAAATTGCAGGAGGAGGAGGAGGGTCAATTAACTGAGAATCTCTGCGAAGGTAACCAAGTGTTGCTGGGAATACTGTGCATGGCTTCTCCTCACTACAGTGGAAAAGGCAGCTGTGAAATAAACAGCACAAGCAATGAGCTGTGTTAGCCAGACTAATGAATTCACAAATTGTTAGCAGACTAGGGGTGCCTGACATCCTTGCCGAGCAGGGCAAAGGCATCAAAATGCATCCCTCCTCTTGGGCATTCCTGCTGGTGGCCAAGGAGATGAGCTGAGGTTCCCTAAAAGGCTGGTGCTGAGGGAGGAGAGAAAAATGCAGGCAAGCTCCACAGGCTGAGCGTGGCCAAGGCAGTGTCCCTGGTCTGGCAAACAATGGTGTTTCACCCAGGCAGGGCTCCTGAGCCTGGGCTTTATCCGGTGGGCATGGCAGACAGCCGTACCTTGTGATTTTCTAGCTGCTGAGGACTCTTTATGCTGGGCACACTGGGGAGGTGCTGTAGGAGGGCAAGCCTGGGAGGTTCGTGTTGTCTTTTCTCTTTTAGCTGGAATGGGTGTTTGCAAATGCAAATGAATCCATGATGTGTGCAAGATCATTAACTGGGGGCTTTAATTGCTTATCCAAGCCCAATCCAAGACAAGTGAAGTTCTGAAGGTCTGAGGAGGACCATGTGTCCTTTCTAAACCTCAGTGGTTGATGGTTGCCTTGAGTCAGTGGCAGCTTGTGTTGGAGTTTTACTGCTGATCTTTACTCTGCAGCCTTAGGGAGCTGAATGAGCTCCATTCCTGCTGCTAGGCACAGCCCTCAGACACAGACCTGCCATGGGCGTAGGAAACTTGCTTTGGTCTGATTTGGCAAGCATTCACTTGAACTGATGTTTTCATGGGGGTCAGGTAGGCTAGATTTAGTCCTTCTGGCTTCCACCTGTTTGGGTTTAGAATCCAGCAATGAGTATGGCCGCCTCAGTCATCAGTGGCATTATGAATTGTGGCAAAAACAGGGTCTCTGCTGCAAACCCAAATTGCAAACTTTCTGCTCACCCACTGCTGGAGAAGAAACTGGGCTTTTCCCAACCACTGCTTGAACTTCAGACAGAGTCCCCCTCTTGTCTGTTCCTAGCAATCCATAACTGTTCCATTCTTCTTATGTTCTCCTAGAACTTTTGGGGGTTCAAGTGGAGTCTTGCGTGAAGAAGTAACACTCAACTTCCTCACAAACTGGAACACAGCAACCTGGGCCCAGCTTATGGGTGTTTTGCCTTTGGAGAAGGGTTCAAACATCAGGGAAACCTTTAGGGCTCCAAGCTATGGGAGCCTGAAGTTGTGGCTGAAGACATGTGGTGGTGACAACAAGCTCAGGGATAAAATCATCTGAGATTTCCCATAGGGACTGTTTGCCTATAGTGGGTAACACGTCTTTATGGAGTCAAGTGCTCATTTGGTGTGTATCTGAAGTCCTAGGGAAATGGAGTGTGGGTTTTTGGGAGTATGTGGCAGGAAGGAGCCCCCAAACTAGGATCTGGGCCCTCTGGTCCCATGCAGGACCTGGTGAAATGTGAGACACCCAAAGAGCAAAGAGAAGTGGAGGTGTTTTTCTCCCATTGTGTCAGAGCAGCTCTTCAATGGGTGCAGGCTGTGAGAAAGGTCAAGGCTATACTGATGGATGCTCCCATCTAAACCAGCAGTACTGCTGGGGAGCTGCCAGCATCTTGGGTGAAAGGTCTTCTTTGGAGGAAGGTGCTGCTCAGCCCAAAGCACAGGAGCCTGGGATCTGGCTCAGGGTTGCCCCTTCCAGAGGGACTGCAGGAGCCCAGGGTGAAGCTTGCAGAGCTCCCCACATGCTCCAACCAGTGGGATGTGTGGGGTGGGCAGCACTGGGCTAGGATCCCAGCATGGCTCTGAGTGGCCCTGTCATCTCCTCATGAGTACACAGGGTGGGCTTGCACCAGCTGATCTCACTGTGGGTGCAGCTGAGAGTTGCTTTGCCTCTGTGAAAATATTACCATTTATTTTACTGGCCTCTTAAAAGATAAGGTTAAAACACGTGGGGCCTGCAGCTGAAGAGGGAAAACAAAGAATCAGATGCAGCCCCATACACATATAATTTCCAGTCTTGGCTTATCTTGTAGGAATTATAAGATACTGAGTAGGAAATAAATCATCATGTCAAGACTAAATGCCATTTTCTTTTTTGGTGTGATTTGCAGCATCCCAGTCAAACACAGATTTCATTCCCTCTTGCAGGATTCTCCCCTCTAATTGAATTATGCCCCGACTAGCAAATGGGATTCATGCTTTGAGATACACGGAAATTACCATTTGATGAAACAATGCTTTGCTCCTTTCTCACCTGCACTAACATCCTTCAGGAAAACTATTATGCAGATATCCTTGATTACAGACTATTGTCCCTTTTGATCTTGAGCTTTGTTTATCATAATCAACAGTGGTGTAATACTGCAGGAATATTGTACGGTGAGTGCACAGATGCATTTGAACTGTCCTCCACAATTGTGTGCTGGCTATTTTCATGGAACATCAAAAGAGGGTTTTGATTCTAGTTAATTAAAACACTCTCTGCTGCAGACAGCTAATTGACAGGCAGATACTCTATCAGTGAATTGCAGCATCTTTATTCACTTCCTTTTCTCAGGGGTGGGGCATTTCAGAATAATTAATGCTAATGACCACCAGGAACCTGATTTCCTGATAAATCATGAACTTCAGAAATCTGAAGTGATAGAGATACCCCTGTGCTTGAAGCTATGTTGCTACCACCAGTGAAGCAGCATTACAATTATTGCAATTCAGGATTTGGAGTGTGGACTCTTGTAACTATGGCCATAGGTCTTTTGAGGCATGTTTTTCAGACTTGCAGTGTTAAGTGATCTTTGTCTTGAATTCAAACCTTCACTTAATTCCTGATTCTCACAGTTGAGGAGAAATTGAGAGCTTCAAGTTCAAACTGTAGAAGGCAAGTGAGAGAAGTCAACCCCAATAATCATTCATTTTCAGCTGAAGTGATGATTTGGAAGGGGAAAGGCTGATCTTCAAGTTGCTTTTTTTGGGGCCAGCAATACAGAGTCATCTATGCAGGAGGCATCCTGCTGCCAACTGGTTTGTGGAGAAAATACATAAGGCAAGGGAGAAGACTTGTTAATTTTTCCTAATTAGCAAGTTGCATCACAAGAGATAAAGAAAAATGGTCCCTGCCCCTAGTCATGAAGGGTTTCACCTCCTTGCGACAGCAGAGAGGTGGCAATGGGAGGGCAGGCGAGGGAAGGCACCAAGGCAGAATTTGTCCCCTGGACGGTGTTGGGTCCCTCTGGGGTGACTGTCGCAGAAGGCTTTGCTTTCTTGGGGCTTGCTGGTGGCCTAGCTCTGTGCTATGTTGGCACCAGTTCAGCTGTGGGCAGCCCTTCTCTGAAGGGGCAGAGACCTCTGGGGAATGTCTTTGAAGAGCTCTGAAAATGACAGATAAATAATGTTGGATTATACTGGCCTTGACAAACTTGTTGAGGTTTCAAAACCACTTTCTACTAGTCCTGAATATGTACCTAGTGCTACAGATCCTCCTTTCTATATAAACTTCCTATAGTGTTTCTAATGGAGCTTGAGAAATGAGTGGGCGAACGTGATGAGGCTGTTGACAAAATCTGTCTCAATCTCCAAGGTGGAGGGATGGCAACTAATCTGATTACAGTAATGCCAGCTCTAATTAATTTACTTGGAGCAGCGACTGCTGATCTGCGCTGTTATTAGCGAGCTGACGCTGTTTACAGAAGTTGCAATAAATATGCAAAGATCTGTCTATAGGGTGCCCCCTGGGGTAGAGACTGGGTGCTTTCTGTTGCCATGCAATCCCCATCGAAAGGTGCTCCCCCCTCGGCCCTGGGGCCCTCCAGGTTCACATACACCCGCCAAGAGATTTCTGCAGCACCCTTGTCTCCAGCCGGACATCAATCCCCACAGCTGGTGCCTTGACTGAGGAGCTCTAGGGGCTGCCTTTTCACAGAATCATTAAGGTTGGAAAAAACCTCTAAGATCAAGTCCAACCATCTATCCAACATTTTCAAGACATGTTTTAGTGGTCATGATGTGTTCCCTGTGGCTCACCTGCCCCGTAACCACTCTGTAGTTGGTGAGATGGGTTCGTTCCTCAGCGCATTCAGGCAGTAAATTCACCAGCCAAGTGCAAAACATTGTAAGGAGCTTTGAACCCGCAAGCTCTTTTCTGAGGCCTTCTGGGCTCTGTTGGGTGTTCCTCAGGCATGACCCTGCAGGGCTGTGTAACCCACCTCTGAACCCCATCGTGGACTGACATGCTGCTGCTGGACCACAGCCCTGTGCCCTCCCACAGCAGATGTGCCATTTTGTTTCAAGCACAAAATCTATGCTTACTCCAGCAATATGAGAACCAGAAGAAAAAAAGCATCAAAAATTATTTACTGATTCAGTGGCTAGTTCCATTTATTAGTCTCACATCTCTTACAGAGCTAATTATGGCAAATCTCATTAACTGCGTGGAGTGGGTTGGAGAGTGGCTTTCCTGCGCTGGCTGCTGATGTAGCCTTAGTGCTTCTGCACTGGTAGTGATCATCAAGAAGTCTTGATTTCCTAAGGCTACGGGCCTGGGGCTAATTTCTGTTGTCCCTTTGGGCATATGCTGATGTTTAGGTGAAGACTTCAAGCTTTGAGGAAGACTTAAACTCTGCTTGTCCTATTGGATTATTTGTCTGCTCCTATAGCAGTCCTCCCTTCCTGAAGAACAAATAAAACTAGGGCCATGCACCTTCTGGTAACACCTGGAATGAATCTGAGATGATTTTGCTGTCATTTCTGACCTGCTGCCCTCAAAATGTGCAGCAGCAGCACCCCCTTTTTGCCTTCTCCTGCAGGAGAGGGTGACCCTTAGATCCCTTCCCAAAGCTCAGGGACAGGATGACCTTCAAATGAGGCTTCAGCCTTATCAGGATCCTTTCCATCATACTGTGACTACACTGTGCAGAAGGGAAAGGACAAATCAAAGCACCAACATGAAATATTTTATTTAAATAATTATCTGTATTTCCTGATGGGAAAGAGCCTTGTGTGTGCAGAGAGGCTGGGAGCCCTCCTATCCCACTAGTTCCTCCACAGGGTGTTTTGGTGCCTCTCAAACTGCTGGTTTGCTAGGATGGGGTTCCAGTGCTGCTTCCACCCTTCTGGACAGCTTTGCGGTGCCTGCTGCAAATTGCTTTCCTCTGGGTGAGAAGCAAAGCAGAAGAGGCCCATTTCTGAGTCTTGTTCTTAAGCCAAAAAAAAAAAAAAAAATCATTTTTTTTCAGCCCTCCTGAAACTTGAGGGGGTTTTAGGAAGGCAGATGCAAGAACTAGATTTTTAACTAAAAGCAGAGTACACCAGCAGACTCTGGCTGCTGGAATGGTCAGGGAGAAGCAAAATATTCTTTCATTTGAGATAAAGGATGGACACTGCTGATAGCAGTTGTCCAGCAGACTAGGGTTTTGCCACGCATCCCTTTCGGCTGTTGGCAGGTTTGGAGGGGTGGAGAGGTCCGCACTTGATCTGTAATGCAGGGCTGGGGGCTTCAGGCTCCCTAGCCCCTGCCTTGGCATTCTGATTCTCACCAGTGATGCATCACTGCCTTTTAAGAACCGTGTGGCGGGTGCGAGATAGCGCAACGCCACGGGAAGGCTTTGATTGCCACGACTTCCAGTGCACACCAATGGCTCCATTTGATTCATGACAATAAGACCTGTGTTTGACTTCCAGTCTAGAAACCACCTTTGGCGAGGGAATCAGGCTTGGGCTGGAGGCTGAAACATGAATAGCA
Source organism: Megaceryle torquata (assembly GCA_024611175.1). Classification (NCBI taxonomy): domain Eukaryota; kingdom Metazoa; phylum Chordata; class Aves; order Coraciiformes; family Cerylidae; genus Megaceryle; species Megaceryle torquata. The sequence goes on along the minus strand of JANIJG010001586.1, from coordinate 34,076 downwards.
GCTCAAATTGGCCTTCGAAGTGAGGAAATGACATTTTTAGGCTGGATGGGATTAGAGTGACAGGCTCTTCGCAGCCTGCATTTTCACAGAAGTTGAGCAAACTTTCATTTATACCCCTCTGCCTTGACTAAAGCTTAAGGGCTTGTCACTGATTTCCCCTCTCATGCCTTTCCTTGCTGATGGGGAAAGCATAGCGATACAGGAGGACTGTTGTTTTCCTGCTGTGCCATGGGGATGCAATTTACACTTATTTCAGTATCTTTAAGAGATGAATCAAGAACACATTTTGGCCAGATGCACGTGTCCTGCAATAATGTTTACAACTACTCTGAGCAAGGGCTCAACAGCAGAAAGTGGGATGGCTTCTTTTAATCCCAGAAAGGAGGTCACAGCTCTGGAAATATTTAGGTCCCCATTCCCACCAATGACTGTGAAAATGTCTTTTAGGTCTGCATGGCAAGTAGTTAGCAAATGGTTTAGACAATGGGTTTCGTGGTGTGAGACAAAATCGGTCATTGTTAGCCAGAGACCTGCCAGGAGCCAGGCTGATGGAGCAGCTGTGGCCAGGTCTCTGCAGCCAAGAGCATGTGAGGGCTGGTGGGGCTGGCACTGCAACCCCCTGCTCACAAAATTATCTGCTTTCCTTAAAGGCTTTCGATGGCCACGGCTTAAACCAGAGAGCAGGATGTGGGGAAGTCACTGGCTCAAGCTGCTCGTCAGGCTTGCCTGGATGTGGCCACTGTCGTGTTGCATTTTGCGATGGCTCCCAAGACTTGGGCCTCTTGAAATGCTGCACATTAATGGTGGCAGCAGCAGTGGCTGTTGCAGAAGCAAGGCCTGTTCAGCCAGGAGTGACTTTCAGAAGGAATACAAATTCTGCTGCCAATTTTTTCTTGACCATACGGTATCTTTGTAATTAATGTCTTAGCTGGTTGCCAATTAACAAGAAAAACTGTCCTTGCTGATGGCTTTTCCACTTCCAATATATTCTTTTTTTCTCCCTTGCCTTTTATCTTTGCAGTCAGTGGGATACCACCGCTGAAGCCATCTGCCCTTTGCTCTGGTGATTGCTGCCATGGCTTCTGGGCCCTCACTGCATCAGATCCAGCCCTCTTTGGGCTTGCTTTACTGCTTTGGGAATTGTCTTCCTCCCCTCGCTTCTGACCCTGCTTTTCTCCACTCCTCTCTGGATCTTTGGGATCCTTTCCTTCTACTTAAACACCAAAATCCTGTTGGCCCATCACAGACTCTCCCCTTATTGACCTTCCCATCAGTCGTCCATTCTGTGTTGGTGCTTGAGATGGGTCTCGTGTTTCTCCTCCAAAGGCATTACTTTCTCCTTAGTGCTATTTCCCTGGTAGGCCAGATGGTGTCTGACTCTTGTGCAGGTTTGTTGTGGGGGTGAGGAGGAGACTCCCATGTTGCTGAGAAGAGATGGTGGCTTCACCTCAATGGAGGTAGTTTGGGGATTAAGAAGGCAGGTTAACTGTCCTGTCCCCAAAAGGCTGCGCATTGCTGTGGAGATGCAAGCATCTCATCTGCTGCCCAGGCTGTCTAACGGTTTCAGTGAAGCATAGGCAGGAATTGAAGATGGGTATGGCCATGTCCTTCTGCCTGCTGGTAGCAGTGGAGGAGGATCTTTGAGTCATAGGTACCAGCAAGGCTGATTAAGATGGTTTTCGGGTGGTCTCTCCATCTCCCTTTCATCTCTGAGATAGCTGCTCGTTCTGGGCAGCATTGTTGTGATGGCACATCTCTGAGATGGCCCCTGATCAAGGGAGGCTGCAGTGTGCAGAGTAATGACTGCATGGGACACATGAGGTAGGACTTGTTCAAGCAGACCTCTCTTCTGACATGTCTGCAGGTAGATGGGTTCTCTGCTGTCATTTGTTGGGAAAGGATGGAGGGGGGTTTTTCCAGGGCATCCTTCACCTCAGCAACAAAACCAGGTGACCCAAGCAGATCAGGTCTGTTCTACAGTAAGAACCATTTTCATTCTGTTACCAATTTGTTGCCTCCATACATAGGGGCTGTGTGTGTCTCTGGCATGTATATTTATATACATTCTTCCTCGCTGGCTTCATAAAACACCTGTCAGGAGTGGGACCGGGTGGGGGTGCCTCAGCTGCACGAGAAGAAATGTTTCATATCTCAAGGAGTGCTGTACGTGCCCCCTAGATGCACCCGCACCTATCAGATCTAGGGCTTAATGGGCTTAAGAATTAGAGCAGCTGCTTGGTGCAGAATTTATTGACAAACTCTGCATAACAAGGGGAATTAAGAACCTAGTTGGCTGAGCTGCTCCTCAGCACTTTGAGAATTTTGTCTTTTCTGAGGAATGGGAGGATGTTCCTAGCAAGGCTCCTGGGCTCTTTCCTCCTTCTTGCCTTGCTCTTCTATTTGTGTCTGGTCTATGGTTCCAAGATGTAAGCAGGTAGAAAGCCCTGCCCCATCGTCTTGGGGTGGTGCCACCCTCTTCACTGCTGGTCTCTAGGAGGAAGCAACGGTGTTCATGGTGTCCAGACCCCAGATGGAGTTTGGCTGGCTGTGGGGTTGTCCTCCCTGTGCCAAGGAACACTTCTAGGTGCACACTAAAAAGGCAGTTTCTGTGCATTGTCCAGGGCACCACAGCCCAAACCGGTGCTGGTCCTTGTACAATGGTACCTCACCGGTGTGCAGTGCTATTCATCAATGCATGTACAGGGCTTAACTCTGCTCTGGAACTGTACATACTGGCTTTTACTGGTGAAAGGCTAGTGTTGCATGTCTTTTTCCAGATGGTACATGTCAGAAGCCCTCAGCCCCAGCCCAGGTGTCCTCATTGCCCTGACTGTGCAGTGCATTGCTCCTTCAAGGGACAGTGACATCATGTGTCTGGGATCTGGCTTGGTTTCTAGATGGGTTCCTCCTAGGTCATCTCTGGGGATGAATAGTGTGGGGCAGCTTTCTCAAGAGGCATTTTTAGTTGATTTCTTGAGGCTACTCAGTACCTTTCTAGCAAATTAATCATAAAAAGGTGAATTGTGTATTTTGTAGTGGTGGTCTCAGCCTCTCCTGCTGCATCTCATGGTAACTGGAGCCAGGCCTCTGCTTTGGGCTCTGCTGTGCTGTCTCCAGCTTGCAGAGACCAGGAGAGGCTTTTCCTCCTGCATCTCTTGCTCTTGGAGAGGCTGAATGGGCACGGAAATAGCCTCACTTAAGGGTACGTCTCATTACTACATTAAGTCAACAACCACTTGAGTATCCAAGGATTTGATCAAAGCTGGATTTTGAAAGGGGGGACAAAGAGTGGCAAACTTATTTGACTTCCACTTATTTCCAGAGCCTGTTGAGCACACGGCTGTGCTCCTCACCAGCCTGAAGTGTGTTCCCGGCAGAGCAGCAGCCTGCTCTCTGCCAGGAGACCGGCTTCTCCAGGAGCTCCAGCTGGAGAGCGAGGGCAGCCACCCCCCTGCTGCACACTGGCAAAGGACAGGCAAAGAGGTCACCCATCCTGCCCTGTCCTTGGGGACGGTGACCTTCTGGTACAGGAGACCCTGTGAGCTTGGGACAGGAATCAAAGGCTGCTGAGAACTTGGGTGCAAATAGTCAAAGCAAATCCAGATTCCTGATTGCTGCTTCGGTTTTGTGCAAGTCCCGAGTTCACTTTTTTACTGTGAGGAGCAAACAGACAGCTGCCTGGTTTTTCATGACTACTTGCAGCATCTCTTTGAAATGTGAAGAGTAATAATGAGTTACAAGTGGTTACCAGCATGAGCCTCACAGCCTGGGCCTAGTGCAGGCTCCTTGGATGACCTTTTGCTTCAGATGGGGTTTGTCACCTAAACACCTAAATAATTCAGGATTTTCAGGCATTTGTCTTCCTGTGTCTGGTTCCCCCAGGGTGAATATGGCCCCTCCTGCTTCTGACAGCCTTGTTGGTTGAGACTATGTGTAGTCATGTAAGATGTCCCTATGGCACCAAGGGCCACAAAAAGCCATTGCATTTTTTCCATGGTAATCCTGTCAGCATTTTGGATTCTAGTGGAGGCAAGACTGAGGGGGTTTTACTGCTGCTGAGCTCGCTGTGGTCACCCCTGTATCCTCAGTCCTCTGGACCTGACGGTGCTGTAGTAAAAATAAAAGTAATCTACAGTCCATGTATCCTGGGTATCTATCTGATGATAAAAACACCTCAGCGCAATGAAAATAAAGTGTTAGTGAGTCTCGGTAGTCTCTACAAAGAAGGTACTATCTCTTGAATCAATTTCAAGTCTTCTCCAACAGTTCTCAGTGTTTGCAGGAGGCGGAAGAACAGGAAGAGTAGCAGCAGTTTTGATGTTGGTGTTTTTTCTTGCAGGCATGTCTGTGGCCATCGTCACTTTGGGCTGAATCAGACCCGCCTGATTATTCCCGCTCCTGTGAAAGACATGGCAAGGGATGTACTGGTGCTGAGAGGCACTCCTGCTTTGCATTAAAAACCACTGTTTTTAATGTCCCAGTAACCCTTTGGAAATATGAAAGCAGAAATCTGTTTTTGCTGTGGCCGAAAGGCCATTGAAACCCCAGAAACCCCGCCTTTAATGGGGGAAGTCATGGTGAGGGAAGAGCTGAGCATGGGAATTTACATTCAAGAGGGAGGAAAATGAGGGATTTGGGTGGAGAATCATGGATAGGTGCTGTGTATTCATTAAAAATAGGCTATAAAAGATACACTACAAGGTTCTGGTGACAGACCAACAAAGCTTTTTCTTTCCCTTCATTGTTTGTACTGTCACAGGATCCTCACAATAGCGGATAGTTTAGCCTTGTACTCCATGGTTCATTATTATTCTATTTATTAATGCATTCTTGGGTCTTAGTGATGTGATAAACCATCCATGCTTTTCTTTTATGGTTTAATAGGATTCTTCTAAACCCCCCTTCATGTTTACATAACCTTGCAATTCACAGTTATCTATCATTTATTTCCTACTTTACACGCACTCAATGAAGCCGAGGCGGCTGTGGGGCATTTAGCCAGAGTGAGCTAAAACCATTCTTGACGTTCTCCATAATGGATGGTTGTGTGAAATCACATTCAGGGTGCCTTTTGGGGAGGGCTGTTCCCCTGCAAGGCTGAGATGAAGCCCAGCGCTCATGGCAGGTGGGTTTTGGTGGCATTGGTAGGGCTCCTCCATCCCTCTCAGAGAGGGTGATTGAGGTTCATGTTCATGAAGGTCGCTGTCTGGTCTTCAGGCAAGAGGCTGGGGTTCTCATGAGCCTCCTGTAGAAGACCTGGATCTTCAGAAGTGCTAAGCTTGACTTTAATAGGAAATAAATAGGGGTTAGATGTGGATTTGATGCTTTCTCTGGGAACCACTGTGGTTCCTTTTGAGGAGCTTGGCCGATGTGGTGAGCAACCTGCTCTAATTGAAGCTGTCCCTGTTCACTGCAGGGGGATTGGACTAGATGAACATTGAAGGTCCCTTCCCATCCACACCATTCAATAATTCTATGATTTGCTGACTAGCAGAGCAGGGCAGAACCCCCTGGAGCAGTACCCAGAACTCTTTGTATTAAATACCCTTTGGAGAACAGAAGAGCAGCATCACTGTGGGGGGCTGCTCTCCATCAGAGGCAGAAAATCATCTAAATATGACACCAAACCTTTATTAACAATACTGGGGAATGGAATGCGAGACCTCATTTATGATTTCATTCATAATCCCTTCAAAATGAGTTGGTACCAGTATGTGATAAGTGGATTATGTGTTAGGCCCCAGTAAAGCCAGACACAATTAGTGTTTTAATAAACCGGTTGTATGCATTACTAACAACTAAGTCATAAGGGAATTGGTGTATTTACAAACCCTAATTAGTAGTTTGTTACTGTGATACCAAATTTAAACAAATCTGTAGCATCACTGACCATCTGGGTTAGAAATCTCTGTTTTGAATTTAATTAGGAAATAGTTGTGACAGAAAATTGGTCCTTATTAGTTAGCTAACGATCAGCATTCCCTTAATTGAAATGAAGAACTGTCTGTCGGGTTTGAAATGTTTAGATATGAGCAGAGACAATCAAAAAATATTCTCTCACTTAGGACTTTGTGAGCTGCGGTGACTGACTAAATAACACACACCCCATGATATTTTAACGACTGAAATGCAAACGACGCAGTTAGGAAGGTGCATGATAAAAATCTGGCAATTAGAAACATTTCTAGTTTGGCTTGTAAAAAGGGTTGTGGAGGAGCTGGTCAAGGCAGCAAGGATGCTGGAGGCACTGGCACTATCCTCCCTGGTGTATCCTTGGGAAGGGCATTTCTCCTCCCGTGCTGCTTTCCCCGGGAGCGTAGCTCGGCACCGTGGAACCGGCCCATTTCTGGCTTTCACTCATTTTGTGCCCAAAATCCACGGGGTCTGCAGGGCTGGGAGTGCTCCTTGGCACATGTGCGCCCTGTGCTGAGCACATTGTGGGTGTTTAATGGCCAATCCCAACAGGGGAATCGGAAATGTCTCGTTTTCTCTGAGAGTACTTTACAGCGGGAGTGAGCATCTCAACCTTGTAATCAAAAATACAGATAGTTTCTTTAAAACATGGGCTACTGCTCTTAATTAATTTTCGCTTTCTCCCTTTATAGTCCTCGGCAGGCCTCTGGCTATTAGGATTCCTGGTAAACTTCCCAGATTAAAGAAAACATACACGGGCAATAATAAACAACCCGTCTGCTGCTGTTCTAGCATTCCTTGGTACTGAGAAACTCTTTCTATGTTGTAACAGACAATGAAGTTTCTGTAGGGGCTTTAAATCACTTAATGTTGAAAGGAATTCCCAGACGGCTTTATCAGTCACTGTGTAAAATTGTTGAGATCTCCACCAGCTAATAAATTTGATTTGGGGTTTGTTTTGCTGGCATTTGCAGAAACCCTCTGAGAACTATAGTTACTGTATTCCCATACAGTATTTGAATTCAAAATTGAAACGCCTGTTTCCTCTCTCCTCTGGGAGGGGAAATAAAACTTTGCGATAGAATATGAATGTTGGTTGTTTTTCTTTTTAAGCCGGTGCGTTGTTATTTGAGGAGATATAGTGTTTGACAAAAACATTTATTTTGCTTCAAATATTTTATTGAGTAATAAAACTGCATTGCTGCAGCGTACGGGGATTTGTGCCTGTTAATATGTAAGGGAGATGAGTGCATTGATGGGTACCCTGGCCCCGGCGCTTCTCACTTTATGCCCCTGGTGTCACTGTTCTGTGACTGTGATGCTGTCTGAATGGACTTGATGGAAGCTGGGTGTGGGGTGGGCTGCACTGAGCCCTCCGGAGGACTGGCTGAGGCTGCTGTGGGAGGTGCATCACTCCTGAAGGACCTCCTGCCAGAGCTGACAAAGGCTGTGTTGTGTTCTGGGCTGGATTTGGTTTTTTCTTCTACCCAGCACCCCCAAACTTACTATGAATGATTCCTTTTCATGGATGTTCCCACTCTGAATGGGAGAGAACCAGCATTTTTTTAATCTAGAAAAAGCCCCTCTAACTACAGCTGCCTGCAGCTGAAGGCTGTGCAGCAGCTGGGCTGCAGCCGCCCTGTGAGGAGCTCTTCTCTGCCTTTGCTGAGCTCTCAGATGTCAGCCCTGGCTGAGGTGGCCCTGGGCTTGCTGCAGTGACAGAAATTCAGAACACACACAACCAAGAATAGAAAGTTTTGGTGGTTTGGGTTTTTTTTTTTCTTTCCCCCTGACTTGGAGGAGCTGGGCTGGGGTTCAACAAGTCTTGCTTCCAAGCCCTGTTTTGTTTTGCTCTTTCCTTGGGCTCTCTCTCCTGCCCTGGCACCTCCCCAGGGCAGCATCACTCATGTGTGAATTCAGGAATTCTCTTGCAGCCTGGGACTGACAGAGGCTTGGGGATGCGATGCCCTTGAGGTCTGCACACAGCAGCCCATGGGGAACTATTAGAGCCACTTGGACAGAACAGGCGCTTTCTATCCCTGCTGTTGTTGGCAGTGGGTTTGCTCAAGCTAGGAGCTGCCAGGAAGAGCCAGCCAATCCTGGATTTGGGGTTTGTAATGATTTTCTGCTTTACTACTTTGTTCTACATCAAGATGTTTTCTTGAAGGGATTGTAGCAAGTAGGGAGGCCTGAGTCCACTTATTTAAAGCATTCTGAGCTGTCCTCTCCTTGAATGTTCCCATGACAGCGCATGGGAAGCCATGTGTGAACCCATACAGATGTGTGTGCATACAGATGTCCTGCTGTACCTCTGTACTTCAGTGACAGATGCTGCTCTTGCACCTCTGTTTTGGATGAATGATGACTAAACCCACTGGCCCAGACTGGTCACTGCTCTGCCCTCCTGGGCGTGGCAGGGCTGCTAGGGCCAGCAGCACTACATTGTCTTTCACCTGATGAAAGCTCGAGAGTGACACTGATGGTCTCTGGTGAGCAGCCCATTCACCCACCCCCCTCAAGGAGTATGACAGCTGCTGTGAATCTTTTGGGGAGGGTAGAGTTTAATGCCCTGGAAAATCCAGGACCCTGTGGAGCATGCAGAGGACTCGCAAATGGGGCGCGTCACAGATGGGGGGTTTTTGTCATCTGGAAAGCAGAGTCTGAGCATTTCCTATGGAAAGCAGCACGTGGTGCTGCTGAAATTGCCCCAGCCCTGGGTCCCAGCCCTGTGATGAGGTGGCAGGTTATTGTCCTGCCAAGTGTCCTTCATGCCATTTATTTCTGGGACCTGGATTCAGGCACTCTGGGGAATGTATTTTCCTGCTAATGATGAGTCCGGCTGCAAACATCGCTCAAGTCATTTCTCTGTTCCTGTTGTATACGTTCAGCCTCGGTTTTAGCTCTCCCTTTAACTAGTGCTGGCTTTGAAAGGGTTTCAGCTCACTATACAAGAGCCAGGTCTGCTGGGAAAGCCAACAGCTCTCCCTGTTGTGTGTATCATCCATGTCCACTCCCCTAAATTCAGCCTTCCTTTAGCTCAAGAAGGTGGCTGCCTTCACAGCTGATGAAGCCCAAGTTTTCTCCTGGGCAGCCGTCTCCTACCAGTTTATCACTGGTATGCACTCCTGCTTCCCTGAAAAGGTACCTTGGTTTTTGGATGTCTGATGGGAGCTATCTCAAGTGGGAGCAGGATATTTGCTCTACCTGTGCGCATTTAGCTGCAGGGTTGTTCTTTTTCATTGTTTGCTGCCATAAAACAGCATGTGAGGCTGCTTTTAGGTGGGTTTTGGATATTTATTTTGTGCTTTAATAGCCTGTAGTGAGTATTTGTCTGCAGACTGCATTTTCTGTAGAAAAGGGTCTGAGATGTGCCAAAAATATGAGTGACCTGGGGTATGCTGCCTGGTCATTCAGTCATCCTTTTGGTGGATTGTGTTGTTTTGGGGTTTTTTTTCTTGTTTTAAGAATGTTTGCCTAAAGGGGAGGTTTGAAATTATTTATTTGCTCAGCACCCTGAGCACTGTGCTTTGCCTCCATCCCTGTTCACCCAGAGAGGACAGTACGATGGCCAGAGGGCCCGTCCTGGCACTGTGGGGCTGTTCATCCTGCCAAGGTCATCAGCGGTGGGCACAGGGACCCGTGGCTCACCCAGGAGATGGATGGAGACGCAGGTTTCCCACAGCCTGTCATTAGTCCTTGCTCTGGAAAGGCTAAGCAATTCCTACCTGGTAAATTATGTGCCATTCCTCAAAAAAGTGGGTTAAATAAATGGGGCTAGAGCATGTCTTTTTTGCACTTGGCTTTAGAGTATTGATCTGGACATATTTTCAGGCCAAGACTAATCAATTCTTGGGTAGATGGGCAGAATAAAATAATTTTCAGGCAAACTCTTGGAACGATTTGTCATTAATTTGCCTTTTGCCAGCGCTTGTTGAAGCTGGGCGAGATGCGCGCGGCATCCTTGGGGCGCCGGCAGAGCGGGGCCCTGGGGATCTCCGGGGGCTGCTGGGGCTAATGAATGCACCGTGTTTGCTCATCTTTACAGAGTCACTTATTACCGCTAATTGGGAGGGACAGTTCAAACAAGCACAAAGGAGCAGTTGTCGTGGGAGCGTGACATGGGTTTAAAGAAGCAGCCGGGGAGGACTGTGCTGCCTGGCTCTGGCCCCCTGAACCTGGCCACATCCTGCCTTTGTCGGGGACCCCCTCTGGAGCCAGCGCTCCCAAGATATGCAGGCAGGATGAGGCATCTTGGGGTGCCGCGGACAGACGCACAGCTGTCCGGGACTCTTAGGAAGTCATCAGCGGACGGAAGGGGTGGGCTTCTGGCTGGGTTCAGTGATGTGCTCAGCATTAGTGTGCTGGGCATTGCCCGGGCTGCTTCTTCTGAAGAGCCCCTTTGATTGGGGAGGGCACGCTGGCGCTGGGCAACTCTTTGTGCCTTCTTTGGGGCAAAAAGCCGCTCATGTCTGCCCTTTCTGGAGGGAAATCTCCCCTCTGAGCACAAACGCATCTCATCTGAGTTATTTTTACATTTGAGTGTTCTTATCCAAGCTTGTATTCTTGCATTTTATTATTGCTTTCCCTAATTAAAAGCTTTTGGATTATTCCCCTGTAAACTGAGCGCTGCTTGCAGCTGTGTACAAATCCCATTTCTATAGCGGGATCCACCTGTTACACTCATTTTTAAGAGATTTTTTTCATGTTACTCAGGGAAAATAGCTGAGCATAAATGTTTTAGAAATGAGAGCAATATGGGTTTTGTTTCTCAGGCATGCTTTGGGTTTATAGCATTGAACAGAAGATCAGAGGCCCAGGGAAGCAGCTGTGTTGTGGTACCGAGGGGGTGTGTGGAAGGGCAGGAGGCAGCAGGTGGGACAGAGATGCTGTGCAGGGCTGTGACCCTGCAGGTACCAAGAGCGTGAGCCACGGGGCTATTTGACAGCAAGAGCTAGGGCCCAGGTCTTGCCCAGTTCCCACCCTCCTGTGCCCCTTGTGCTACCATCACAGGATGGGTGGCCTTTGTTCCAGGGATGTGGAAGTGGAAGATGCTGCACAAGCAGCATTGACTTCACCTCTGTCCTTCCCAGGGTCATGTCTAGGGGTGCTGTGGCCACCCAGGCTAAATGTGTGCTCAAAAATGAATGATAGAGCTGATGGGGATCCCCAGGTGGGTTGGGGCTGCTGGAGGGAGGTAAGGAGAGGATAATACTGAAGGCACATGGAAGGGAAGGCTGAGGGGCTGGTGGAGGTGGCTTGGACTTCTGCTCACCCTCAGCTACTGCTTCATTTTGAGAAAAAGGGTCTGGTTTGAGTCTGCATTCCCAGTTTCATCTTTTCCTTTTTCTTTCTTTTTTTTTTTTTGTAATGAAAACTAAGGTTGCCAAAGTGAAAATGAAAGGCTCGGCTTCTCTTTGAATAATTCCTCTCCCTTTTAAGAAAACAAACCTCCCTGTCTCCTGCTTGTCATGCAGGAAGACGGAGATTACATGCTTCTGCAGCCCGATTTTAAACATGCTCTAAAGGTGTATTGTACACACGTTGTCACTGAAGAGGATAAACCTAAGGAAACAATCTTAATCTAAGAAGTTAGCATCAACCGCAAAAGCACTGGCAAAAAATTCTCCATGTGTGGCTTGAATTCTAAGTGCTAGTCAAGAGGCATGTGAGCCAAACCCGCCAGTCAAAGAACGCTCTAATCAGAACAGCTAACAAGAGAAATTTTTTCTTTCGCATGTGTGGTGAAGATAAATCAAGTTTGTTTTGCAGCCTATTCTGTTTTAGATTTCCTGTGTCATAACAGAATGAAATTGTTGTTCATTGATACCTTAATATATAGGTTTTGAATTTTTTTTCTTTTTTTTTTTTTCTGAGGAGGAAAACAATGTCCCCTTCACTTTTGCCTGAATGAATTCATTTATTCTCCACAGCCTCCGGAAGTCATTTATTTCTCCCTGCGACAGCTGCGGGGTCTGTTTGTGTAGGAGGGTTGCAGGCACTTGGCAAGACCCCGACCCTTCCTCATTCCCTGTGCCCAGCGCTGCCGGGGCAGGGGCCGGCAGCCGCTCCTGAACGGCCCCTTTGGAGGGGTCTCAGTAAAAACCCACGCTTGGCACATCAGAGATGACTCTGCTTTGCTGCGGGTGAAGCAGCAGCGGCTTCTCTCTTCTCTCCGCTCTCTTCTTCTGAGCGATGCTCCTGGCTGTGTATTTCAGTTCCTCCCTATGCACCCCGAATTGCCAAGTTCTAATCAAATGGTGGTGTAACTAATACACGTGCTTTTACAGGCGTTGTAACTTGGCAGTAACTGAGGTCTGTGGGATGGGCACCTGGGATGTTTTTCCATTATTCAGGAAGGAAATTGCTTGCCAAGGAGACTTCAGTGTTGGTCCACTGTAGCCTACAGCTGAGTTCAGAGAAGCCAGAAGCTCATCCTGGGGGTCTATGTATTTAAACAGTCAAAATAAACAACCAAAACCTCTTGCTTTCACCAGACCCCTTCCAAACACCCCGAAGTACTTTCCTAAGACAAATTCCCTGCTTTTGCAGGCTTGTGGGGGTGCTGTGCCATGTGGGTTGTCCTCCACAAACTTGTAAACAGCTGTTGGATCTGATGTGGAAGTGGGAGAGGGAAGAACTCATGTAACCCTTATGGAAGATGCAACAAGGAGTCTTCTGGATTCTTCACTCATGTTAAAAGCACTTCTTAGCATCCATTCTGTCACTTCAGGTTGTTAAGGTAAGAAATGCTAAAATAGTCTTATTAAAGCATGAAAATGAAGAAAAAACCCTGGATAGATGCAATGGACTGAAGGTGTGGGTCTATAGTTCGTAAAGTGTGTAATATCTGCTGAGCAGAAGATGCCTCCCGTGGCTCCCCCCTCTAAGCAACGAATTCCAGCATGCTTTTTCCACCCCCTGAATCCATGGGGAAGGCAAGAGTGTGTTGAATCAAGACTGAACTCCTCCTGAAGTGAGAGGCTGCAGATCACCCGTGGTGTCCACCAAAATCTCCTTCCTTCCCACTACCCAGGAGAAAATCTAGACTACTGAGGTTTGGGGTTGCGTTGCCAACCTTGAGTAAATCCACCTCCTGTAGTTTTTCCCCTGTTGTGCCCTGGTTGGGGTTCACCACTGTGTCTCGTCCTGGGCTCCTGCATCCTTTGGGGACCAGAGCAAGGATTCTCTTCATCATGCTGCAGGTTGGGGGCTGCATCTGTCACCCCCTGGGCTTGGATGCTGGCGGGGATGAGGAGCTCTCTGGGCTCAGATCATGGTTTTTTTAATCCTCCTTGTCTGGGCTGTAAATGCACCAGCACTTACTGGCCATGCTAATCAGAAATAATGTTGGCTTAATAGAAGTTCTCCATTAAAAGGTTTTGGAAATAATATATAAAATGAATGGTCCACCCAGCGAGTTTCAAACGGCTGGGGAGGAAGAAAAGGGAGGGGACCCTGGCTCAGCCACAGGCCTCCGCACGCAGTCACGCTGTGCCTCAAACTGACGTTGGGAGTGGGGTTTGATTTTTATTTAAAATTCAAATGTCTGATGTTCTTAAATTGAACAAATGATATTTAAAAAAAAATATATCAGGCTCCGACATCTGCAGATTATGATTTGCATTTTGAAATTGGCTGCTCGAATTGAACAAGGATGAATACTGTCACTCTTCTTTCATTCGCTCAGTTTATTTAATGAAATGCTAGAGGTCAACCCTTTGTCCTTAAATTAGTTACTATAAAAATCTTTTTGTACTTTTCTGCTTGTTATGATGTCTTCTAAGCAGAAGAAAAGGTTGCCATTAATTATGTCTTTGTTGAATATGGATATCTATTCAGAGTTAGTTAAACAGTTTCAAACAAAATTAGCATTGAGCAACTCTGAGGCCAGCTTTAGGTTGGTTATCAAGAATTTTTTGCTAAGAGAATGCTCTTCTGCAAGTGTGCATTATCTAATATATTCAGCTTTCAGTTGCTAATTTTTTTTCCAGATGAAGATGGGCTTAATTGAGGTTGTGCTTTTAAGTTTGTAGAGCTCTTCAGCATCTCATACAAAAGCATCTAGAGGCTTTTCATTTGTCTTGAGTATGTTTTAGATGTACAAATATTATTTACTTTAAACTCTAAATCAAAAGGCGTGCTGTAACTATTTTAAATAAAACATTATTCTCTGCTGAAATATATATAAATTCAAAGCAGGACTTTTTTTTTCATTATCACTTAATAATTTATTTGAAAGAGCTGCTATTAACAAATTTTAGGATAATATTGAAATAGCAGTTTAGGAGCTGGTCTCAGACAGGCATTTAGCAATGTAATTTACTTGTCAAAGACAGAGGATGTTTATTGCCGTTAAGATATAGCTCCAGTCTCATGTTTAACTCTTAGCTAAGTGCCATTTTGAATAGGGCTTTAAAGATTAAACCGCGTTAGTTTGCAGTGAGGTCTCGGCATGACGATGGAGCTGGGTTTTTCAGCGGCGGTCGCATTGCGCAGCCGTCTCTTTTGTGATGGGGTCGCGTTTGGTTGATTTGATTTTCCCGTCTCAGTTGGTGGTGCCACCACCTGCAGTTACTGGGGCACCTCCTGGGGCAGCAGGCAGTGGCTGTCAGGGGGTGTTGAGGGGCTGTGAGCCCTGGGTGCCCCTCAGCTTGGGGGGACACCCCAGGACGGGGCCCACTGCCTTCACTGTGCCCCAGGGACGTGCCAAAAACCCTCTGCTCTAAACACACCAGAAGCATTTCTTAGCAGACCCTGACAAAGTGACCCACTGCCCAATATCTGTGAGCAGCTGCTGCGGGTGCCTGGGTGGGATGGGGTAACCGTGACCAACCCACCCTCACTCCCTTATTTTTAGGGTGCCGTATGGATGGGCCATCATTGGTCTGGCCCCAAGCCAAACAATATCAAGCTGGGTATTTGGAATCGGGGAGGGGTAAGGAATGGAGAGAGGAGAAAAAGCTACAAGCTGAAAAAGAAGATCATTAGGAAAAGTAATAAGAAAACATAAACGCGGTAGCAGAGGATTAGTCCTAGTCATTGGAAATGCAAATGAACTCCATGCTCCCTCCCAACATCTCTTTTTTTTTCTAAGCTTGTATTTCAGAAAGGATTTTTTTCTCTCACTTTTTCCCCCCTTTACCTCCTCCTCAGCGCACCAGTGATGCTTTCCCCGCAGTATTAAATATTCTCAGAGACGAGACTGTAACCTTGTAATGCTTTTAGGTATAATACACATTTTTTTCTTTCCCGTTTTAAATGCTAGCTCATAATGACATTGTGAAGTAGGGATCCCGAGTCAGCCTTATTATCATGGTGTCTCCTTGAGCTGAACCTCTGAGAAATGTGAAGGGGAGACCTTTTGGAATGAACAAATCCTTCAGCTGCCTATAATTATTTATTAAAATAGGGCTACCGGGATAAAAGACTGAGAGGGGGAGGAGTAGCATTCCTTTCTCTGTATGTCCCTCTGTGCAGATATACGTATCTATACATACTCAGCAGCTGAGCAAAGCGGCTGCAGCACCCAAGCCCCGTGTTTTAGAAACCTAAAATAATGGGTGTGCAGAAAGGGAAGATGAAACGTGACCCAACCACGAGTTTTTATGAAGCGAAAGGGAAGCGCTGCGCTCCGACCCTTCGGAACTTCCTGGCACAGCATCCTCGCCCTGCCGCATAGCTGCTGGGGATTCTCATGTAAATGCCAAGCTCTAGGTCAGGGGGAGCGTGGTTGGGTACCTGTCCTCATGGCAAAACGGAAAATTAGTATGGGATCAATGTTTTTCCCACTTTGTCTATGAGTGGTGAAAGAGAAAACATCCCGCTTCCCTGGCTGCGTAAAAGAAAAAAAAAAAAAAAAAAAAAACAAAACCAAAACACTACTAAAAAAAAAAATCACAAAAAAACCAAGCCGCAAACAAAAACAAAACAAAACCCCCACAAACCCGCAGTGCAAAGCTTGCTGTCATTTTATTTAATGAGTTGCACTGGTCGCTGCAGCTCTGTCCAACTTCATTAACCGACCAAGCCAGCACGTGTTAGTTCCGTGCAGTTGAGTGTCACAGAAGTAACATAACCCACTCTCTACGGCTTGAGAATTTTTCCAAACTTAGCAGGCTATTAAAAAAAAAAAAAAATCTTTGGGGTCAACTTTCCACTTGTGCCTTTAGCTCTTGAACAAGTACTTTTATGGTTTCTTCTAATATGTAGGATTTATCTTCAGCTCTGTGAAGAGCTTTTAAATTTAATCCAGTGTTGAAGTAGTAATTTGTTGCTGGTGCTTTATAACGGGCTTTTCTTTTAACTTTGCCGGGCTGCGGGCTCTTTGTGCGGGCTAATCTGTGACACACAATGCCCATGGGCTTGGGGTATCGCGGGTGCACACCTCAGATCTCCTCCAGAGCCGGGGACGGAAGGTGCCTAGCGCCTTAGAACGGGAACGGCGAGATGGGAATCGGCGTTCAGCGGCGGGGGGGGGCTGTGGCTCGGAAAGCCCCTGGCACCGCCGTGGTTCCTCTTGCGCTGTTCAAAACTTGAACAGGATCTGAGCTTTGTCCACGTGCGTGCGCGGAGCTGTTGGTGTGCGGAATTTAGAGCAGCTCCTGCAGCTCTTCTGGAAAGTCTGTAATTTTTTTTTTAGTCCATTCAGAGGATAATCAGTTTTTAAAATAGATTTAAAAATTCCCCTTACGTTGGCAGTAACATGTTTGATATGTTTTTTTCCCTGGAGGAGGCAGTGTCCATATATATATAGGCTATCCATATATATATCATTTTTGTTCAGAGGGGAAAAAAATGATAACTGAAGAGAGTCGTTTACCAGCTCATTTATTTTAATTGCAGTATACACAATTTTCAAAATAACTTTTAAAGCAAGAGTTTCCCCCTCCTGCCTTACAGAAGCACCTCTCTTTTTTTTGTTTGGTTGGTTCTTTTTTTGTTGGTTTGTTCGTTTGTTTGGTGGGGGGTTTTTTGTTTGTTTGTTTTGTTTTTTGTTAAAACCAATATTTTTTTATCCTAGGTGATTAATGAATATTTTATTCCAGCTACAAAACCACGGATGGGGATATGTTTGGACATAGTACAAGCATGTGAAATAATGCACCACAAATATGAAATAGCCTCCCACAATAAAGATACCACAGCCACAGAAAAAGGAGCACCTTTGCCCAGCTCCCTTTTATCTGGAATGTTTCTAAACTAGGTGGATATTATAGGAAGCTTTTTGACAGGAAATGTTGATGTATTTACACAAATTGTACCTGTACTTTATATTTTTGTCTGAGGGGAAAAAACAGACCCCTTTTGTAATACCGTATAAATCTGTTCTGAGGTACAATCTGAGGCAGCATCTTTTGCTTCTCTTACGGTGCTGCTACAAACCTGCTTTTGGGAGCTTTGTGCACCCAGATCTCTTTCTGGTCCCTCCCGAACAGGGATAATTCCCACCCCACCCCATGGCCATTGCCGGGTCCTTCTGCCTTTCTCCTGCCAGCTACCGTCACACAGGCATTAGTGAATTACAGCCCAAACTGTACATTTCTGAAAGGACGAGCCACAGCCCAGCAATCTTTTTGAGCCCTAATGCAGGGAGCTCGCAGGTACAGTGGCGCGTGTGAAGGTTTATACAGATAATTTAGTGAATCTGAGAACATATTTTGTGCTCCATTGTTTAGACTCAAGAAAGCATAAAATCTTTAACATCTATTTATCATGTAGCTATTTTAATGTAAACATTTGTCTATTTGGATGAAGTGTTTTCATTATTAAGCTAATTTCCACATGTTTCAGATAGACTGATGAGTTCGAAGCAGAGCACTTGCTGATGAGAAACAAAATTCTGCCTCGGCTCAGCCTGCTGTCAGATACATCTTCATTAGTTTTTGTCATTCACTGATGGCAAATGCTCTATAAACGAGATGACGATCAGGTCCGCCTTGATAACTTGCCTTATCTCATTAGTTTTCACATCAAAGTTAATCAGCAATGTGAATTGTAATTGCTGGAAGAGACAATGCAATAGATCACTCGGCCTTTTTTTTCTGTATGGCATCTTGAAACATCAGCAGGCTGGTGTGAGTAGATAGGCTCAGAAAGAAAATGATGTGGAAAGCATAATAAGCAAGCTGCTCAGAATTAATGAGCTTACCCAATAAGAAAAGAATAACCAATCAATGTGAGTTGGGCAAATATAATTTAGGAATAATTGCTTGATTGGTTGTCTATAGTAGACTGATTTGACCACACACAAGGATTAAGAATTAAGATGTCAAGGCAAAAAAATAATTTGGCAACTGAGGGCATGTAATTTTTTGTTTCCTTCCCTTTATGACTGGAAGCGATTGCTGTTTGATATGTTATTCCCCAAGAATGAAAACATTAGATAGAAACACACTGGTGGGCGGGGTGGTTTGTTGTTTGGGGGTTTTTTTCCCCTTTATGCTTCTTTTATAATAGGAGCTCTTTCAAGCCTCAGTGGGGACATTTCAGTACAGAATGTTAAAAAAAATAGAGTAAAAAAAAAAAAAAAGAGTAATAAACTAAACCCCAAATGTCTTCATTGGTAAGCGCTGCATTGAAAAGAGCCACGCACTGGACGGTGCTGTGCAGAAAGAGCCAGTTTCTGGCCAACAGACGTGCCTGGGTGTTTGCAAAGCCCAGCCCTTGCTCGGTCCAAATCCGAGACGCTGTTCTTGCTGTACACGCGCCGTTCCTGTAACGTTCCCCACAGCCACCGGCAACCAATTAGGAAAGAACCCTTATATTCTTCTATCTAAACTACGGGGAAGGTTCAGCCAGAAGGTAAATTTGCTTTGATCTACATTACACCTAATTGAGTCGCCACCAATGTCTCTATCCCAACATCAAGAAATGTGAAAATGTTAGATTATTTCACTGGGGATTAAACCTAATTTTCGCGTGTTCTGCATTAACCTATTAGGCTGACTCATCTGCAATGCTAATACGGCTCAGGCAGCTGTCACCGCTAAAGAAAAACATGATCATGCAATCCTTGAATGAATGATTCCAGCTCTGATTAGTGTTAGTGAAGTTAGCTGAGCCCT
Source organism: Megaceryle torquata (assembly GCA_024611175.1). Taxonomy (NCBI): domain Eukaryota; kingdom Metazoa; phylum Chordata; class Aves; order Coraciiformes; family Cerylidae; genus Megaceryle; species Megaceryle torquata. The sequence goes on along the minus strand of JANIJG010001586.1, from coordinate 15,099 downwards.
GGTGATAAGGCAGGAAAATTCCCAGGTTGCCAATAGCTTTGAAAATTATCAGACTGTGGGCAAAAATACACCTCGCGGCTCGCGGGCCTCCCTCCAAAGGCGACATTATTTAAGGCCGCCTTTTTCGGCCGCTTGCATAAACGCCTTCGCTGCTTTTAAGGGGCTGGTGCCAGGGGTACATCGTAGGGATTAAAATGCTAATGGAAAGCAACCTGAGTGCAGCCCAGCGTGGGAGGCTGCAGGTTTCTCCCTGCCTGGGTGCTTCAGCGTTTGGGTTTAAATGCCACTCCCAGAGGGGAGCGTTGGAGGTGCCAGACGGGCAAATTGTAAAAATTATAGAATTGTTTTGGTTGGAAAAGACCTTTAAGATCATCAAGTCAGGGGCTTGGGGGAACTGGTGCAGCCCCTCTGGCCACCCCGGACCACGGCTGTGCCTCTGCCAGCCCCACGCTTTTTTCTCAGGTACCGCTATCCTCTCGAGCTGTTCCTTATTTATTTCCATCCATGAGATTTAAATAGAGGAAAAAAAAAAAAAGAAAACAAAATAAAAAAAAAAAAACAAACCACCCAACAGACAACAATGGCACATCTCCTTGAGATGGGAAAAAATTAGGATGGAGTTAGCCTCCTAGCACTGGAGCCAGGAGCCAATTTAATCCGATTAGTGCCTGCCAACAATAGATGCTCCTAACCCATTGTGGACAGAAGCTTTCACTTTATTTGTTTCTATTAGCCAAGAATCCCAGATATCAGAAAAGTGGAATTTTGCCCCATCCGATTGCTCAGGCGATCAACAAAAAAACAAATTGAGGAAAACTGTCTAATGTGTCAATATTTATCTTTTGGCCCTAATTGTCTGCGGAGAGGACTTGTTGAGTGCGCAAAGTTTGCGGCTCCAGTTTATCTGTGTGCTCTCGATTCTCCCCATTGTACGGCTATAGTGGCAGCTCCTCACAATGCAATGATGTTGAAGAAGGGCAGCTACTGCAGAAGCATAATAGAGGCGTTTTAATGGAAAAAGACTTGCAGTTGTCAACCAAACTGCAATGCTTGATAGAAAATGTAAAAGGGCTTTAAGCCGATAGATATTTATATAAATATACAGTTTCTTTGTGAACGCACTTACTGCGGGTTTAGGCGGAGGCTCATTCCCAGCGAATTTGATAGCAGGAAACTCATTTTCAGATACATTTGAACGCATTCTCCTCTATCCCAGACCGAAGCCCGTCGTGGCATTGATACCATTTACCACCAGCAACACAAAAGCGGCATCGCTGGTGGCTCCCCTCCCTTCACGGATGTCTGTGCATCCCTTCGTTGAGGAAACGCAAAGCCAGTGTGGTACCGCTGGAGGGATCTCCACTGCCGTCTGCACCAAAGGATTTCCCTCCAGCCTGGGTGAAGCCACCCCTGGCATTGGCCTTTGCCCTGGTCCCCCAGGACCCTCCAGAAAGTGCTGTCCATTGCCTCTCCTCAATGGCTTTCCAAGGTCTGCTAGCTATCTGGGTTTTAATGAGCATGGCACATCGTGCTGATTTGTTATAATGCAAATGTTCCCCCAAGGCTGAGTGGGACACAAAATGCTTGAACAGAACTGATTTACTACAACACTATGTTGGCCTAGATGGTTTTGCCCTTTGTAAGGGCACTGCTTTGCTCTTCTGAAACCTCCCCCTAGCTGCAATTTCATCAAACATCCTCAGTGGCTGGGAATCATCGAATCATTCCAGTTGGAAGAGACCTTTAAGATCATTAAGTCCAACTGCCAGGTACCTAAGAACCACATCTCCACAGCTTTTAAACCTTTCCAGGGATAGGGACTCCACCACTGCCATGGGCAGCCTGGGACAGGATTTGACAGCCCTTGTGGGGAAGAAATTGTTCCTCGGGTGCAGCCTAAACCTCCCCTGGTGCAACTTGAGCCCAGTTCCTCTTGTCCTGCTGCTTGTTCCTTGGGAGAAGAGACTGACCCCACCTGGCTCCAGCCTCCTTTCAGGGAGTTGTGGAGAGCAAGGAGGTCTTCCCTGAACCTCCTTTTCTCCAGGCTCAACACCCCTAGGTCTCTCAAAATGCCACCTCTTAAATGTTTTAGTCTTGCAGGCACAGTCAGATGGGATTCCTGTCAGCTGCAGCCATTGAGGGCAGGTGGTGGGTTTAAAGGCAAACACTGTTCTATACCATGGTGATTAACTTGTGATGCTCACACTGTATCCCTGCAGCAGGATTTTGTAGGATTTAAAAAAAAAAAAAAAAGATTAGATTCTTGTATTAGATACGGTTAAAAGCGCTATAAAACCTCATTGTTCTGGCAGTCAACCAGCCAGAAATCTCCTTCAGGTGTCTTAATGTCTAATTGTTCCCTGTGAAATCTATTACTGCTGGCTGTCAAAGCTTGTCCTCATAGGTGTTTTCAGAGGTAGGACATCACCCATGCCCTGGCCTAGTCAGAGCTGCTCTTTGGCATCCTTTTGGCTTGTTCCCTAAGAGTCAGCAGTGCTGGCATTAAAAGAGAACCCCCAGAGCCCCAGGATGGGACAGAGCAACGTTGACTGCAGTACCACACAAATGGCATCAGATGGTATTTAATAAAACTAAAGGGAATGAGAGGAGAGGGATGTGGGGCACCAGGATCCCTCCCCTGCTCCAGGGGGCCTCCCTGGGGATGCCTGCCATGGGCTGGAACTGCTGCTCAGGGCAGCTGGACCTGGCCATGCCCTCAGGCTCCCAGCACCAGCGACCTGCAGTGCAGAGCCTTGAGCTTTGTGGTTTTACCCCAAAGCAACAAGTTATTTGCTCTGTGGAAAAGTACCAGCCCTCTGAGAAGACCCCTGCCACCTGGAGAAGGTGCTGAACTGCAGAGTGGGAGGGAATGGGTTTTGACATCACATTAAGTAGTTGCAGGTGATAATTTTATCCTTCTGGCCCGAATCCTTTAAGGTAAGGGTTGATTCTGCAGGTGAAGAGTCAATTTCCTGGCAGGGGCCAGGGGAAGCTCTCCCCGGGGCACTCAGATTTGCACCCTCTCCTCTGTTCTCCAGGTGGATGCTGCCCTGGAGCAACAGCCCTGTGTGAGGAAAGAAGATCAGAGCGAATTATTCCCCAGAAAAATGCTCTAGAGATAGATACTATTGGCCTAAAATGGGATTTATTTTTTTTCCCCCCTCCCCTTTATTATGGTGATTAGCTCTAGCTGCCAACTCAGGAAAAGCTACAGTTATTCCAGAACACATGTCCCTGTACAGAATATTCTGGAATGGGTATTTCCCTTTAAATTCCTGCCCCATCTTACTCCAGAATATTTTCCCTGTGTAGAGGAGCACTTAGCTGGGGTCTCCGCTTGCTGCCGTACTAGCGATAAGATGGATTGGCTGATCTAATAGGTCTTTTCAGTCTCTGATTTTGAAAGCTAAGATTGGGAAATTAATTTCAGAAAGGTCAAAACAGAGCAAGGCTATCCTACTGCTGTGTGATGGATCCTGGGTTTTTTTTAATCTATCTATTGAAGAAAAGGTTAGTTATTCAGCATCCCACAAATAAAAATAATAATAATAATAATAAAAAAAAAATAACCCAAGCAGAGAGAATACAAAAAGTGTATAGATCTGCTGACCCATTCGCAATCTTCAGTTAATGAAAACACCGAGGAATGGGAGTGCTAAGAGGCTGCTGAGCTGGGAGGTGCTGACCCCGTGGCTGCTGGAAGCCAAGAGCTCCCAGCCCTGAGCCCCCCTGACGGCAGTGGGCATGCTGCGGAGCAGCCTAAGTGGCTTAGGAGCCTCAGCAGTATCCGTCGCACTGGCCCAAGTGTGGGGGGTCTGCTCTCTCCTCCGTCCACTGCTGCATTCTCTGGGTTGGTGTTTTTAAGGGTGGTTTGCAGAAATGCTGAGAAAATCTTGGTGCTGGTATTGAAAATCCGGTTTGAAACACAGAGTTGTCAGGAATGGTCAGGGTGTTCTCCTGCGCTCGCTTGAGTCACAGAGAGGTTTTGGGAGTGATGTGGAAAGCTGGTCATGTTCTTCAGTGAGAAAATAAAAAGAAAACACAAAAAAGGGGGGAATAGGAAACAAAGGCTTCACATAGCTATTTCCCTTCTTTACGTCTACTCTCTTCCAAAGTGCCAGTGAAAAGGTAAAATCTAAAATAAATTGCTTCATTTTTTTTTTAAACTAAAAAATGGGCCACTTGGTGGGGTAATCCTTTCTTAATTAAAAGGAAAATAGATTGATTTTTTTTTACTCGTTGGCTTTTGTTTGGTTTTTTTTTGCCTCAACACGTGGTATATTGAGTAAACTGCTGAGCTGGCCCTTCCTCTGTCCACTCCTTACGGATGAACGAGTGATGCTGCAGTTTTTGGAAGCAGGGAGAAACAAATCATTTTCAGCAGCCCCGATTAAATCCCTATTCTGTCCCAACTATGCTTTGTGCCTGGAGGCCAGTGTGTGGTGAGGGTTGCAGGGCCAAGCTGGGCAGCTGCTGTCCCTGGGGATCAATGGGCAGCTCCACATCCCTGTGGGGAGGAGGACCCAGGAAAAGGTTCTGGGAAAGCCAAAGCAAAAAGTCAGTAGGGTGGGTAGCAGGCTGTGAGGTGCTGAGGCAGCTGAAGAAGTGAAATTCAGCTGATCCAGACCTAGCAATGCCACTTTCCCTTTTTTTTTTTTTTTTAAAGGATAAAATACACATAAGCACTAACTTGGCTCTCTTCTGAGGAAACCCACAGAATTCTGCTGATGGCTCTGGAGAAAGGATCCTGTCTCCAGTTCTAAGCCACGACAACATTAATTAATGCACTCATCTCAGATTTAATTCACCCTCGAACCTGTATGAGCCAATCTCACTTTAGAGTCCTGTCTTTTTGTATTAGACCCATATATATTTGGGCTTGTACCATCTGGTAGCATGTTTCATACCCATTATTATTATTCATACCCATATACCCATACCCAAATCTCTCTGTCTCTTCCTTGTGGGTTTTCCTGTTGCCTTCTGCCATCAGTCATATAAAAACAATGCAGCAGAACATGGGCAAAATAAACAACTATCTCCAGTGGAGGATTATGTTAACAAGTTTGGTAATAAATGACAATTATTAGTCAATATATACAAATGACTTAATTCTTTTAACACATTAGGCAACACTGGAGATAAAGTATAACTTGGGAAACTGAATGCATATTTCATTCCGAACAGAAGATGCGAAGAAAAATGTCAGAGCAAGCAAACACATCTGGCTCATTAACGTGATTATCTTTTCCCAGTAAAGAATCTTGAGCAGATTTGAATGGACACCAGAGCATCTCCATAAATCAGATTTTGCTCCCTGCAGCAAGTGCTGGGGAAGCTGCCAGGCATCAGTGAACCTGTCCTTTGCAGTGCCAATGATTCCAGAAACATGGGAGTGATTCACATGTAGAGATGTTTCCATGGTCCCAGAGACATCCTGCTTCCCAAACCCGATACTGGAATTAGGGAGGGATTAATCTGCTAGCACCTGGAAAAATAGGACTTTTGGTCTCTTTAAGTCGAAAAATAGGTATTTTACTGACATAGGATGAATGTTGGTTTAAATGGAGGTCTAGGGGGGGAAAATGAGGGCACCCATGTGCCTTGTTGTATATATACCACATATATATATCGTATGTGCACCATGGGGATATTGGATTGACACAGGGAGAATGCTGCTGGCTAGGGAAGATCTTCCCTTAACGCGTGTTGTAGGGGGTGCACGTGGTACAGAGGGCCTCTGGGATTGGGTTTTTTTTCTATTAATACATACACACATAGATTCAGCTCAGCAGGCTGTTAGAAAGGCTTTTGTAGGGACGTGTGTGTGGTCCCTCAACAGGGAGAAGGCAGTGAAGAGCCACTGGCTCTGAGCATCGCCCCATCCCACAGGGACTCACTGTGCAGTGGCTTTCCAGGAGGATGGCTTAGCCCTGGGAACAGGGCCTTTCCCTCCTGGGTTAGGGCTGGAGAAGGAAAGGGGGTGCTCTTGGCATGTAACACAGCAAATTCATCCCTCTGAAAAATTATTAATGAGAATTTTTACGATATGTACCATGTTAATGACTTCTTCAGCAGAGGAGCATCCAGCCAAATTAGGTCAGTTCTCCAGGTCTCTGCACAATGCTAGAGTAAGATGTTTCTTTTGGTCATGGGTGATAAAAAAGAAATTCAGCTCTGTAGAATCATAGAATCATTTTGGTCAAAAGAGACCTTTAAGCTCACTGAGTGCAACAGTTAACCCAGCACTGCCAGGGCACCACTAAACCATGTCCCTCAGCACCACATCTCCACGGCTCTGAAACCCCTCCAGGGATCATGGGACCTCCACCACTGCCCTGGGCAGCCTGGGACAGGCCCTGACAGCCCTTGTGGGAGAGAAATTTTTCCTCAGGTCCAACCTAAACCTCCCCTGGTGCAACTTGAGCCCAGTTCCTCTTGTCCTGCTGCTTGTTCCTTGGGAAAAGGGACCAACTCCACCATTCAGGGAGTTGTGGAGAGTAAGAAGGTCTCCCCCGAGTCTCCTTTTCTCCAGGCTGAACAGCCCTGAGGTCTTTCAGCTGCTCGTCACAAGACTTGTGCTCTAGAGCCTTCCCCAGCTTTGTTGCCCTTCTCTGGACATGCTCCATGCCATGGCATAGGACAACATGTCACTGACATAGTCTGAAACCAGACCTGGTCTCTAAAATTTACTGTTAGAAGCTAAGAACTAAAGCAGACACCCAGAGATGTGTGCTCTTGCCTGCCATTTCCCAGGGCACACAGAGCTATCTTTTCCAGTTCCCCTGCACACTCCACCGCCTGCCCTGGGATCTGTCTCCAGCAAAGCCACTGCGGGAGCTCAGAGCTGCCAGATCAAGGGGAACAACTGGGTGGAGGGAAGTGGCTGATGGATAGACTCACTGGGGACACTGGTCTGACCATGCCACAGCACCTGTAACTGCTCGGAATAATGGTATGGGTGCTCATCAGCACCCTTGCTTAATTACAGCATGTCCTTTACGTGCATCTTGCTCACAAAGTTCTCCTGAGCTTCGGCTCTTTGGAAAACCTCTGGGTTTCTGCAGGCAGGAGTCTTGTTGCTGTGTAAAACCAAAATGATGCAGTGCATTTTGCTTGAAAATTTTCAAACATAAGATAATTTATAGCTAAAACATTAAGTTAATCCTAATGGAGAGGAGGTGCTGCAGGTTTGAGACAGGGTGCTTTTTCCACACAAATCGGAGATGTTGACTCTTTACCAGCATGTAACTGGAACTCATTTCTCCCTCACTGTGGAGACGGGGCCAAGACTGCCAGAAATCAGCTTTTTTCCTGCCTTTTTTGTCCTTTTACGTTTTCTTACAAGCCCTTACATGACACAGAAGCTGAACCGAGATCTTGCACCTTGGGATTTGTTCCTGTAACTTCCAGGGGAGTTTTGCCCGAGTCCTCATTTTCTTCCCCTATTCACGTGCACCCTCACCTGTGAGAGGATGCACACGTTTGACATTCAGACTTAGAGACACAAAAGGCATTTAGGGTTTCATATTCCTCTGATTTATTTTTATTTTCATGTGCTGTGGACTCCTTTTAATTCAACCACTAGTTAAAGGCAGGATTTATATAATAATTTGATTTTTTTGTCATTTACATAATAATTTCACATTAAGTATGCACTTGTAGCAAGTTTGCATGGAAAAATGTAGTGCTCCTTGGTACAGGGTGGCCGAGGGTGGGGAAGGAGCCTACAGAGCCCTTCCCAAAGGGACTCTCCCCTGCCCATGGGCACCGAGGAGACTCCTTCTCCTCCATCACTGCTGTGGTAATACCCTGGGCCATGCTGGCTGTTGCACCCACACCAGGCACTTGAACACCTTGATGTGGGAGGTTCTCACAAAGGGCAACGGGTGAGATGCAACAAATGGTGTAACTGTCCATTGGTGGGTCCTTGACTGAGTGTTGCTGCCACGGCACGTGGCTCGAGCCCCTCCTTGTGTCCAGCCCTGAGTGTTTTGCCCTCGGAATGTTGTCCCTGCCAGCTGCATGGGCATTTATGAAGCTGTGGCTGGCAGCCTGCGGATGCTGGGGGTCCACCCACACACACCCCGTTCATGGGAGTTGCTGTTATCTCACTTGTAGGACATGGTGCCTGGGACAGGTCCCAAAGAGCTCTGGGTTGGTGAGTGGTGCGCATTCTCTCAGACAAGGATCCTGGTACTCGGTCTGCAGTGTGAGCTGCAGGCCCTTAACCTCCAGAGGATCCCGGGAATACCGGGGGGAATAGCTCTAAACCCCATTTAAATAGGGAGCAGGGGGGAGAAGAGGGGAACATTTATTAACATCTAATCCTGTTAAGATTTTCTACACCATATGTCTGTGCAACAGAACATGCGAAATGTGTACTAATTACTGCTGCCTGTGTCATGCGTGTATATTTTATATGCAGTCCCTGACCTTTTTGTTAATAACTTCACATTATATTCATTGACCTGAAACAAATTAAATTCAGTGGCACTCACTCAAGAATTGAATTACATAGTCTTCTTAATTGGTCTCTTATTTAAATGTGGAAAAGTAACAGTTTACCACCTGTAATTTTTGTTGGTTTTTTTTCCTTAAGAAATTCCTGTGGTGGTGCACACCTGCTGGGGTCATGTCCCAGGGGGGGAATTATCATGGAAAACCTGGCCACACACACAAAAGTTTGCAAAGTGATGCCACTTGTGGAAGCCTGTAAAAGCACCTGAAAAACTGAGGGCAAGGGCAGCACCCCCACCTCCAGGGATCCCCACACTGGGCAAGCATCTCAGCAAGCATGGAGCCACTTCTCTCCCCACCTCGGCCGTGTCCATCCTGGCCCCGTTGCCCTATCCTGAGCACAGAGAGCCAAGGCGGGGGGCTGCAGGGTGCCCCAGGATGCCAACTCACCGAGCATCCGCACCCGCCACGGAGAAGATGGGGGCTGGCTGAAGTTTCCCCTTTGCCTTTATTCTTCCAAGGCTGAGTTAATTGCCAGAGCCACAGAGAGGAGACTTACTCTTTACTTACTATATTTAACTTAAAAATGCAAATGTTATTAGTGTCTCGATCATCGATAAGAGTGCCTTTGTGCCAGGCTTTAACCTCTATTAGGGGGGATTAGGAGAACGCAGCCACATTGGCATTTTCCAAGTGTCACTGTGACAGCACTTGCTGCACAAATGCCTGGCTGTCACACTGAGCTTTATCACCAGGTTTTTTCCTGCGAATGCAGACTAATAAGCCCAGAAATTACAATTGCCTCCCTGCCGAATCTGTGATAGGCGGAAATAATGATATCAGTGCCCTGCTAATCTCCTTGCCTCCGCGCTTGGCACCATCCTATTGAGTCACCTGTCATACGCTGCTTTGATGAGGCGAATTCAATCTCTCGGCTATAATGACAATGGAGCCATTTTAATGTTTGGAAATGATTATGTGAAGGTTTCTCTTTGCTCTGTCTTGGCAAGCAAACCAGGTCAGCGTTCAGGCTGTGTCTCCTGCCGCCACTAACAACTTGGAAGGAGCCAGGCTGTATTAAGTGAATATGCCAAGTTATTAGAAACAAGACGCCAAAGACGGCTTCGTGGGGAGAGACTCTTTATTTCCCTTTTCACAGCAAAGCATGAGAAGGCACTTTATGCGCATGAGCATCTCGCACAACGAGGTGGTCCCCAGCAGCGGGATGCAGGCGCATCTCCTCCCACACTGCTCGTTCCTCGGCGGCTTGTGGGGTAAAGTGTGATGCCACGGTGTGCAAGGGACCCCCTCGTCTTGTCCTGGAGATGCTCGGCCGTGCCAGTGGGTGGCTGGTTTGGCACGGGCAGTCTGTTCCTGTCTCTGTTCCACACACCGCGTTGGGTAACTGTAGTTACATTGGTGGTTTGAATCTCAGTGTTTGCACAACGGGATGCAGGGAACTTCAAGTCCAACTTAGGAAAATGAGCACCAAAACCTCTTAGAGGAAGTGGTCAGCTCCCCCTCCCCATTTCATGGCAGAGAAATTGAATTTCTTCCCTTCACAAGTGTCTGTCTGCTGTTGGCGGTCTCTGAAGCCAGGTCCCATCCTAGCCTTTAAATATGAGCTGAAACACTTTATTTGTTCATTTTAATTTATTTCTTCAAGATGTGTGAGGTCTCAAAATCATAGAGGAATGCAACTCCAGGGTTTAAAGTCACCTTGGAGCAGCGCAGGGTCCATTAGGACCCACAGTTGGTTAAAATTTAATGTTTCTCCACATGGCCAGGGCTGCCTTCTGGATGATCTCTCTCTGGAGAGGCCATATGGGATGTGGGTGATGTGGATGTGGCCAAATCTGTCAGACCCATGCATGTCCCGGCTGGAAGCAGTGCTTCTCATGTGGTCTCCATTGCTCCACACGAGACTTCCCCAGCTCTCAGTTCATCCTATGTCATCGAGGGTCATGCCAAGGACATGCTGCACCCCATGGGCTGGGGGCTTTTCTTCATCATCTCACTGCCAGCATTCGCTGCCAGGCTATTAGTATTTATTAATATGACATTAATTTTCTGAAATCTTGACCAACTCTTTGATAAGGGAGGAATAAAGAAGTAGAATTTCAGATGTCAAGCTTTTATTAATGAAAAGTGTTCAAGGCCACCTCTGGATGGGTATTACCAGCTGCTTTCGCTCTGCTCTTCAGTTTATGAAAAGCAATTGTTTAGCTGTATAGCGAGGACAGAGCAGAATCAACTTGACCTGTGTGATACAGAAAGTAGCGCTGCACCCGGTTAACCAAGGGTCCTTTGAAAGAAATCTTTTTTATTAGAGATGAGTGCTGAAATTATTTCAAGGAAGTGATTATCTGTCTAATAATTTTCAATGCCTGAGTGACTTCCACATATGAAATTAAGGCAGCCCAAGGCAGGAGATTTGGAGATAGGCTTAAGGCACAGCAGGCAGCACGGGGACACCTGTGCAAAGGGGCTTGTCCCCCAGGGTTTTTTTTAGGGATGCTCCTGGTGGGAGCCCTGCTCTGGGCAGACAGCCTGGTGGGATGGATTTAGGGGGGGTGGATGCTCGGATGGGATGGATGCTCAGATGGTACAGATGCTTAGATAGGACGGATTCTTGGATATAATGGATTCTTGGATGGGATGGATGGTCGGGTGGGGTTGGTGCTCATGGGGACAGATGCTTTGGTGGTATGAATGCTTGGATGGATGGATGGATACTCAGGTGTGATGAATGCTCAGGTGGGATGGATGCCTAGATGGGATGGATGCTTGGATGGAATGGTTGCTGGGGTGGGATGGATGCTGGGGTGAGATGGATGGTCAGGTGGGATGGATGCTCAGGTGGGATAGATGCTGGGGTGAGACAGAAGCTGGGATGTCGCTGTTGGGGGTACAGGGTTTCTCTGGTTTTGGTCACATCCTGGCAAGCCTGGGGGAGCCCAGCTTGGCATTGGCTTCACCCCACACATCTGCGCAGCCCCATGTGTACCTGCGTGGCAGGGGGTTTGGCACTGCCACCCCCCAGCACATCCCCACATCTCCCTTAATTAAAGCAGCCAATCTAATTAGGGCAGTGCCCCACTGCAGCCACCCCATGGGGGCCCATCAAAGCCCGCGTGGGGCGTGCGTGGAGGTGATGCACGGGCAGCGCAATTACCCAAGTTAAGAAAAAATCCCTGTAATTAGTGAGGCAACTCTAAGCACAAGGAATGGAAATTAGTCACAGCGTAATAAATTAGCCGGTGCATATATTACGTGCCGGGAGCACCCCGGGGGCCTCCTGTTTGCAAGGCTTTGGTTTGCAACCCCATGCCTCTCAATAAAGCATTCATCCCTAGGTGATTATGTGCCAGCAAAAGGAGTTTTTAACTGAATTACAAATTTTCTTCTCTAATTCTTTTGTAGGCAGAATTGGGATCCCTCACTTTTTTCTCGCTTCTTTTTTTTTTTTTTTTTAAGGTCCAGGGGAGGAAAGCCATTTCCCTCCCCCTTCAGCTAATAATTAATTTTCATCTTTTCAGGGTGCTTCAAGACCCTGCATTGTTTGCTTTAATTAGGAGCAGTAGTTAAGGAACTATTTCAAAATCCCTCCCCAATTTTGAACTATTTTAGCCGTCATTTCTTTACCGGGGGAAGAAAAGGGGAGGGCAAAGGAGGAAATTGGACTGTAGCAGCACATAACATTTGCATCAAAATAATACAGCCGGTAACAGAAAATCACAATCACATCACTCAGAAGGAAGGAACAGAATACAAATTAAAGGAATAATGTAAATTTTTTGCCATTAAGCTTCAATGACCATTTGAAATGGTGCAAGGCACAAAGGTTTTGATGAGCATCATCCAGTTTGATTATTCATACTTGTGCTTCTGCTTGAATTAAAGTAGGAGTGCTAGAGCCTGTTAGAGCAAAATATTTGAATTGGTGGTGAACTCTCACCTTTACTTGCATCCATTTACTTTTCAAATGAATACCAGATAAGTTAGTGCATTTTATAATCGGCCTGTTTTCCAGTGAGTGCTGTCATTACATACCAATTTCTTTTAGAAGTGCTTCCTAAGAAACATTAAATACTTACAAATAAGGATCTGTCCATCACCAGCAGCAATCCTGTCTGAGCAGCGCCAGGCAGCTCGGCCGCGTTGTGTTGCCCTCCCTTCGGTGGCTGCATGTTTGGTGTCTCTGGCCCCACGCGCAGCCACCGGGCTCCAGGCGAGCACCCAGCTGGCCTGCAAACACCCGGATGGTTTGAAAACACCCGGCCAGTTTGCAAACACCCGGCCAGTTTGCAAACACCCTGCTCAGCCAACACATGCCCTTGCCTTGCTGCTTGCAGAGGGACCCACTTTCAGTCTAAAGATGGAGAGGTGGGGTTTTGGTTTTATTTATTTATTTCTTATTTACCTATTTCTATTTTGTTGGAGGGGCTTATTATTATTTTTTATATATATATTGGTTTACTTATTTCATTTTTTTCAATCTTATTTTAGTTTTTTTTTTAGATAGTATCACCACCTTCTCTGAAAAACAGACCCAGCCTGCAGGCAAACATGACCGAAAGGAGCCTGGGGAGACCTTCAAAGGGAATTTCTGCCCAAGGCTTGGGGAAGGTCCATAGCAAAGGCTGAGCCACCCAGTCCCACCGATGGAGGTGCATCTGCTGCACTGGTGCTGTAGAGTTGTGCGTGGGAACATCCCTGGCCTTAATTGGCCGAATTCCCCAGCAGCACATATGAGAAGAAAAGGATGTTTGTTTACCGTGAACAAAGAAGATATAGTAGGATTTTTAAATTGAGCTTTCTGTAAAAGAAATGTATTTTAAATTAACTGGGGATTTATGCTTTAAGAAAAAGAATTGCAGGGACTGCTGGCACAGGCTGGGGCTTCCTTCTGTTCCCACCCACACCAAACTGTCGCCTCCTTTCTTACTGCTTAAAATCACCTGTCATTAGAAAGATCTGCAGGGCTGGGACACGGGCTTGAAGGAGTTTTAATATTCCGAGGCACTTTCTCCCTGCAGGATGGTGCTGTTGGCCACGGGCTTTGGGAACGCCCAGAGGTTTTGGGACAGCCCAGGGGGTTTGGGAAAGGTTATTCCTAATGATCCATGAACTGGTGATGCCTCTTGGATACCTCCTCCAACTCAATCCACTTGGAGATGTCAGCAGAGCTGGCAGCACCAGTGAGGATGGCAATGGTGACCATGGAGGGGGTAAATTAAGAAGCCCCACATGCTTTGGTACCTGTGCAGCTGCCAGTGTGGGGGTCTCACTGCTGTGGACACCAAAGCCCTTCCAAGCTCGGTGCGGTCCACTCCTGCCTGTTGCCTGTCCACACGGGCGTGCAGACTTCCTGCTGCTGGACAAACTGGGAGCTGCAGGTCCACTTTGGCACTCTATGAAATACCTTTTATTAAAATGAGGAGGGAAAAAAAACCAAATCAATGCAACTACACATCAAAAAACTAACAAGCCTGCTCTGTTTTAGCAATTTTGAAGCCATCCATCAGAAGCTGAGGAAGGCTAGGTTATTTAAATGATAAAGGACAGGGAATGAATGCACACTATTGTCTCTGCTTCTTTTTCCAAGGTGATCAGGGTTAAACCCATGCTCTCAGGGTTAATTTTGAGCTGCTACTCTTTTAAAAATGTTTTTGTTGTTGTTTTTTTTTCTTTATTGACACAGGGGTTTGATTTATGTAATATCCATAATAATTCCCAGATTTGTGGAGATTACAAGGGTATCCTCATGAGCAGTTCTGCTGGTGGAGGGATGGGATCTTCCAGTGATGGGGATAGCAGGGTCCAGCCATTGCCCCTTGTTAATTAGGGGTGCTTAATATGCAGTGCTCTGGGGCACAATTAAAACCAAATAAAATAAAAAGACGGTGTGGAAAAGTGCAGCCCTGCTCTTCCCCCACTTTTCCCCCTCTCTCTAGTTTCCCTGTTGCCTTTTTGGCCCCACCAGGGATGGTTTCTGGGGACCACCAGCACCAACCAACCCAACAGGAGCTCAGACCTGCTGCCCCCATCCTGTCCTCCCATGCACATACTGAGCCACACCATGCCCATGAGCCTAGCAGTTTATTAAACCAGCTGAAGGAGAGACCAGACCAGGGTCCAAGCCTGAAGGAGCTGGTGCCAGGGTGCAGGAGCAACACCTGCCACCCTGACAGCCCTAAGCAGGGGCAAGTCAAGGTTCTGACCCCTGAGATTTGAACTGCATCTGCCATAATCAGGAGCTTTCCTTGTGCCTTGTCAGAGGGGCACCAGGTGCAGGAGGACGGGGCAAGACCAAGGGGGGGATGCCAGCAGCTGAGGCAGGCAAAGGAAGGTGCTTCTCTCTACCATTGCAAGAAGCTTTGAGAAGATCTGTTACCTCAGGCCTGGCTGCTCCAGAGTAGTTGTCTCTCCATATTTATTTATTTATTCCTCCCCTCCATGGGTTTTCAGCTGCTCCCCAGCCCTTTACAGCCCTACTCTCTTTCCAGGAACTTTAACATGTCCTTGTTCTCCAGAGGCAGACTCTCCTAAGCTGCTGCCACTGGCATGCGTGTGGGCAATCACACGTTTATGACAGTGCTGAGACTTTGGGGAGTGGGGGGATGGAGGGGGGGGTGG
>JANIJG010001585.1:0-19054 GCA_024611175.1 Megaceryle torquata | reverse complement strand
TTTGGTTTTTTTTTAATGCTGCAGGTTTTTTTGAGGTTGCTTCCTTCAAAGTATCTTCAGATTTTGAGAACAGATCAAATATAGTATGTATGAATATTGTTAGTCCATAGACAAGGACTCTAGTTTGTGGGACTGTGAAGTTATTTTGCAGGTAGAGCAGCAATAACAGCTCATGTCACAGTGATGGAAAAACTCAACGGGCCTTTTTCTATCTACATTCTCAGCATTGCTGATGGGCTGGAGCCACACTAGGTAAATGACTGAGGAAAGAAGCTTATTCTGAGCTCTGGTGGGGAAGCATCTGTGTAGGCCCAGGCTACAGGTGTGGAAATGGTGCTTTCTTTCCCAAGCACTAGGAAGATTTGCCTGTTAGCGAACATACTTTCTTTCATGTGACAGTATGTCAGGGACTTCTGGCTATGTTCCCAGTATATGTCTTCATTTGGCCTAACATCAGGACATTGCTTAGCTGAATGGATCCAGAATTCAGTTGGATACTTTTCTGACTAGGTTACTTGCATGGCTAGTTTGAAAGAAAACAGAGTTTCTAATGACAAAAATACAGGGGCATTTTGAAGCTACTACTGCATGAATAACAGTGACTTAGAATGTGGTTACAAAATAAGTCAGATGGGACACCAACAAGGATTCTTTGCTAAGGAGAACAGTCAGCAATTAAAAACTACTCATGGGCTACCTGCAGTTCACACCCTGGCATGTGGTAAACTTGCAGCATAATATATCTGTTGTGATTTTAATAATAAAGGATCAACCATTAAAAGTTTGCTCACTTGGTCATGAGTAAGGCTGGGGATGTTCCTGGAGATGTACAATAAGAATTGTTCTGATGCATGGTGTCCAGTCTTCTTAGTAAACAATGTCCTCCACCCTCATGTTTCATGAAGAGTGCATACCTTTGGTACTTGCCTGCAAATGACAACTGAAGGGGATAATGTTTCTTAAATGGGTCTTGGTCATTAATCTCTTTTTTGCCATCCCTGCTTTTGAGTCAGTGTCTCAAAAGGGCATTTTCACTCAAACTGGAGCAAGAAATGCCATCCCCATAACAGAATCATGCCAATCCTTCCCAGCAGGACCAAAATCCTTCCTCATTCATCCATCTGTCCAACTGAAATGACCACAGTCAACGCTCTCTCCATTTGCCTTCCCTAAGTGTGTTTCTTCTGTGTGTCTTACATGTTTCTAGGCCTCATCTGCCTGCCCAGAGTTTAGCTGTTTAAATTTGTTTTGATCTAATCTCTCTTCATCTCCATGTAGCCATCTACAACACAGACCAATTGTGTCTTCCTTTCTTCCCCTATATCTTCCCTCCTTGCAGAGGTGTTTTTTGAGATGTAATACTGTGATGGCTGGGCTAAAAAGTCTAACACACTTGGATTAACATTCTCCCATGATCCAGCTGAGTTTTTGATTGATTCAGTTTAAGATAAACAGAAACCAAAGATGTTGATATATGGTGGCTAGAAAAAGGGTGAGAGAACTGTGAGTTCAAGACATGAAACCTGTGATTCTCTGAAACCAAATATTTGGAAACCTGCCTGGAATTTGTTTCCCTAACAAAGGGGAAAAGTGGAGAAAGAACATTTAGAGAAGAATAACTGTGGCTTGAAATGGGTGAATAACCATTTCAAAATTTATACTAGGAATGAGAGGGAAACCTAAAAGAATGGAAGCAAAAAGCAAGCACTAGACAAAATTACATGGCAAAGGTTATGAAATATAAAAAGGAGAGTTCTGCAATAGTTAAAATGTCTTAGATCTCAGGAAAGACATTAAACATTAAAATTATTCAGCACTTATACTGAGAGACAAAAGAAAGTAGTGACAATGTGATAGATGAAAACTGAATGTTAAATTAAACCACTTATTCAATATAGAAAGTGCTTTTGACTTTGAGAGTAAAGAGAACATGGAGACAGGTGTCCAGAAATAGAAATAACGACATCTGAGGTGGAATAAAAATATTAATGTATTCAAACTGGGACAGAGAAGAATTGGATATTTTCCATCACTGAACTCTTATAGAACTGTCACAGAGATCAACAGGTCCAGATCCACTCCCAAATACTGTTCATAAATTGAGCAAGTTCAAGACAGTACCATGTGGTCAGAATTTAGCACCTAAATTAAAGAGAGGAGGGGTAAAAATAATATGTCTGACACTGATAGCATGCCAGGTATAAGAACTATTTTTGAAGGAGAGAATAAAGAAAACCATGAAAAGGCTTAAAAAACAAGGCGAGGATCTTCCTTATTTCACATTACTAAAGTCTGATCTTCAGTAGTTCAGCAAGTAATAAAACTATGTCATATGGGAATATTTATTAAGATGGCATGGATGGAAATTAAGTCAATATAAGCTGGGTTAGAAGTTTGTAATGAATTGGAAGTAGAAGGGTTGAATTTAAAAAAAAATATTGGGAGGGGGCTATAAGCCTGTGCAAGGTCAGCAGTGCAGTTCCTCGGGAACTGATCCTGGAGTATAGTAACTTAATATTTTCTGTAAAGACCTTGCAAGATGCCAATTAGGATGGCATTAATGAAATTTACTGCTGATACAAATTTGGGAAGCATCAAAAGTGCCAAGATGGATCAGGATATCGTAAACAACCAGGTGGCTTGGAAACAAGTCATATGCTAATAAGATCACACACTGTAATAAGTAAGTTGCATGGTAGATTAGGAATTCACCTGTAAATGACGGGAGAGATGAAAGACACGAGAGTATTGGTTGATCACAGGTTGAACATATGTCAAACATCTGACGAAGTGTGAAGAAAGCTGTCATGACTGGTGCCTGCGTCAGTTAGGACAGTGCAGGGATAAGGTCATTGTTCAAGGCACTGACAAGACCATGCTTGCAGCACTGGGTGCATTTCTCACCATCTGTGGCAGATACTTGAGCTGAAGTCCCATACAAAGGCTAATATGATGATGAGAATGGACAGTGTATCAGGAAAGAGCTGGGATTTCTTAACAGAAGGAGAAAAGATTCCAAAATATGGACATACTCAACAGCAGGTGACTTGGAAGGGAAGACCTGTCTGAGATAAGAAAGATACTGGCACTAGACACAGAGGTGGGATCTGGCCATGAAACAGATCAAGGCTGGAAATTAGCCTTGTCTGTGCCCAACCAATGAGTTAGTCTTCTATTAACAGAAGAAAAGAACAAACAGATTTTAAGATGGAGTTTAATCAGAATATGATTTATTTATTGATCAATGTATTGTTGTGATGAGGTGTTTGGTACTTAACAAAAGTAACTTTTGTAATCCAGGAGTATCACTTTCCTTTCTAAGTCACTCTCAGAATTGTGTTGTTTTGTGCTGTTGTGGGACTTGGTCACTGCTTCTTTTGTGCAAAATGGAGAGATTGGTGTCTCAGTCACCATGAACAGGCTCTAATTCACTGAAAAACTGAACTAAAGAATCATAGAATAGTTTGCATTGGAAGTGACTTTAAAGATCATCTAGTTCCAAGCCCCCTTTTCCACAGGTATGGACATCTCCCACTAGACCAGGTTGCCCAAAACCCCATCCAACCTGGTCTGATGAACTAAGCAGGTGCTTCACTTCTTATAAAGGTACCAAGTTTCATTTCAGCCTGGAAGCTGCTTGAGGCCAGAGCAACAGTACCTGGGCATGTGACTGGCAAATCGGCACAAATACACAGAAGCAAAGGATGGTTTGGACTAAATACAAGAAGGCTTGTTGTCAGACACTTGAAAGGAGGGTCTTTATGTCCTTCCCAGCTGTAGACTTCCAGGCAGAGCATTAGTTTCCTCAGTCTTCAACATCCATCTACTCAGTGAGCTTAATGGTGCTGCCCTGTCATTTGGGATTGTAGGTGTGCAGATAGCTACGATAGCTAGAAATAAGAGTTCATGGACAGGAATAGTGCTCAGCTATGGGGACAGATTAAACAAGCTTCTCCACACACCAAGGCCTATTTTGTCCATGCCAAAACTCTGGCAATCCAAGTTTGGGTAACTCATAAGGTTTAGGGTATGTGGAGTGGTAGAAGTGGATGATGAAGGAAGAAGTGATGAGGCAGCACCTATGCTGTGTTGGAGGAGAGATAGGTAGTTTTCTACATGTGAGCAAGATGAGAGTAATTCACACTCCATTTCTGCTCAAAGCACTCATGAATCTAATATCAACTCTGGCTAGATACTGTTGAAAAAAGGTGACTAGGATAATGAGGATGACAAGAAGTGAAATGTTCACTCGGTTATGATGTTTGTGGTCTGTTTAGGGTGAGCAGTGTCATTCCTGAATTCTGCTTGTTGTATTATACCGTTAAAGATATTGATGGAGTAGATCATAGAAACATAGAGTGATTTGGGTTGTAAGGGACCTTTAAGCTTGTCTAGTTCCAACCCCCCTGCCATGGGAAGGGACACCTCCCACTAGACCAGGTTGCTCAAAGCACCATCCAGCCTGGTCTGATGAGACCCTTCTCTTCTTAGGCTCTTCTTGGACAGACAGACCCATTATGTGAGGTAGACCAACACAGACCCCCTTCACCAACCATCTTCAGAGAGTGTCCTCCTGCGTCCTTGGTTGTCTTCAGGATGGTGTTTGCTTCTTATCATACCATTCAATAGGACAGGAGTAGATCTATGTTCTGCTTCAGCCTGAGGATTTTGGGCTTGTTTATGGCAACATCATAATCCCAAAGCCAGAAGCATGGACGCAAGTATTTCAATGTAATTTCTGTGAGTCAAAAGGTGTCCACTCGTTTTTATATCATGGTGAATCACCAGGGTGGTGATGACAGGAAATTTACCATGAAGTATCTACACAGCGTTACAGATTTCCTTCCTGTATATATCTCCTCTGCCCTTGACTTTTGGGGATTCTTTACAGAAAGTATGACAAATTATGTGCAAGAAAATAGCCATCTGTTCTAGTTAGACTAGACTAGACTAGGCTAGCTTAGACAAATAGAATAGAGTATTTCAGTTGGAAGGGACCTACAATGATAATCTAGTCCAACTGACCACTTCAGGGATGACCAAAAGGTAAAGCATGTTCTTAAGGGAATTGTCCAAATGCCTCTCAAACACTGAAGGCCTGAGGTATTGAACACCTCTCTAGGAACACTGTTCCAGTGTTTGACCACTCTCTCCATAAACAAATGCTTCCTAATATCCAGTCTGAGCCTCCCTTGGTGCAGCTTTGAACCATTCCCACATGTCCTATGACTGAATCCCACGGAGAAGAGCTCAGCACAACCCTCTCCATATCCCCTCCTCAGGAAACTGTAGAGAGCAAGGAGGTCCCTCTCAGTCTACTCTCCAAACTAGACAAACCCAATGGCCTCAGCCACTCCTCAATAGGACCATCCTTCCAGCCCTTTCACCAGCTTTGTTGCCATCCTCTGGATGTCTTCAAGGACCTTCACATCCTTCTTAGATGGTGGGGCCCAGAACTGCACACAGTACTCAAGGTGAGCTCTCACCAATGCTGAATACATCAGGATAATCACCTCTTTTGACCATCTACTATATTTGATGCACCCCAGGATGTGGTTTGCCCTCTTGGCTTCCAGGGCACACACTGCTGACTCTGATTTTGCTGTCAGATAGCACCTCCAGTTACCCTTCTGCAGACCTGCTCTCCAGCCACTCCTCTTCCAATTAAGAAGCCTGGTTTTACTCCATCCTAGGTGCAGAATTCAGCATTTGTTATGCTTAAATTTCATCCTGTTAATAATCAATTCCATTCTGTTCCACATTTGGGGAATAAACATCCATCCCAGACTTCAGATCCTCTGCTTACATTCTTTGCATCTTTTCCATTCTCTACAAAAAGATCTCTGTGGATGAGACATTTTCTCCAGAACATAGTTAATGGAAAACAAGGGGATACAGTGTCATCTACGGTTGCCCTCATCACAAGAGTCACACAACTTTGGAAGCCTACCTTTCCAAGTAAGCAAGCTGGTCCAGCCTAGATATTAACTATAATAGCTGAGCAAGGTCAATACAAATGAATAGCTCTGAATCTGAGGACCTGCATGAACAAGCAACAGCACAGGATCTTAGCAGGTAGTATAGTGGGCTTCATGGGGACTTGCTGTTGGGCTTGATTTATCCTTAAATGGGCCTCAAAACACAAACAATAATGTTAAAAAAGCATCATAAGGGGCAATATATTTTGATGGAGGACCAGGTAATGACTGTGTTTGAATTTCTTCTGACAGGCCAAGTGTCAGTGAATCCTTGACTTTTATGGATACAGATGTGGCTGATAAAGGCCCTGCAAGAACTTATGTTTTCTCTTAGTATGGTTTTAACATCTTCTTATTAAACATTATGCAGAAATGAGACTGGAGAGGTTTTTATAGTAGCTAGGCAAGATTTCCTGGGGTAGCTGCTCTGTTCTGCGATTAAGCTACCATCAGAAGCTACTTGTGTGCTCTCCAGTAAAGTCTCAGTCCTCAGTAAATATGTATCTATGTGAATGAAACACTTTTTGATTCTTAACCTCTTTTCCTTCAACTGTCACACTGTATACATACATCCATGTGCCCTTTCTGCCCATCTGAATGTCTCCAAGAACTTCTGAATCCAAGAGCCATCCTGTCTGTGCAAAAACCCCTGTGGTGACCTGATCTTTCACAGATGTTCAGGGAAGCAACAGAATAGACTGGCCTCCAGACACAAACCTGTACAAAACAAATCATGGAATCAGTTGTTGAAATGGTGTGTCTGGAACAAGAATGAAATGAGAGGGAGGTAGGAGGGAGGAACAGTCTGGATGAAGGAAGACGGTTTGGTTGCAGTATCCTGGTGCTTGTGATGGATGTGGGCATTAGGTGGACAAGGAAAGAGGAGGAGATAAGAGGGATAAGGAGTATTTTTGTTGTTGGAAGAGATCACATCCATAGATTTCCATGGCAAAGGCAAATACTTCTTTTCTCCATCCTCCTGGGTAAAGGTTGAGAAGCCAGGTAGAACGGCTGTGTTTGAAGAGTACCTGGGAGCAGAACATCTGCTACAAAAACAGCAAAGAAGAGAAATTAATTGCATGGAATTATAAAGGGCAGGGAAACAGCTGTCTTTGATAGTGCATGGGTGTGAGAACTGTTGTGAAATGCTCTGTCATTTTACCACTAGACAATTGGAGCCAGGCCAGATGCACTGACTGCACATGATTGCTATGCTCAGGGCAAAGGATTGCCAGACTCTGCCTCTTTGACATGAAAGAGAAAGAGAGGGTTGCTTTCTTAATTGTTTTCTTTCAAGTGTTCCCATTTAAATTTTTAATAGTCAAATTCTTATGTCGAGTGAGTGTAATTGTAATTTTTCTAAAGCTCATTTCATATGTAGAGCAACAGAATAGGTCAGATATGCTCAAATTATCACATCCCAAGTGACTATTTGGGTCTTTAGCCACGCCTTCCTCTCTCTTTAATTACTGCAGTTGAATAGGTGTAAAAAAAACCCCTTGTCTCTGCCCAGTATTTTAAGCAGGACAAACATCTTTCCC
Organism: Megaceryle torquata; assembly: GCA_024611175.1. Lineage (NCBI taxonomy): Eukaryota > Metazoa > Chordata > Aves > Coraciiformes > Cerylidae > Megaceryle > Megaceryle torquata. Next base: position 11,535 of record JANIJG010001585.1, on the reverse strand, counting down.
TTCAGTATCGAAACACTGGATGTTACAAGCAGAGATTACATCATTTTATCTTGAATTTGTCCGTGAGAGCAGACAAACATGTCACCCTTGCTACATTGCAGAAAGCAAGTTTAAAGGATCAGTGCAAATCCAGAGCAGAAGACACAATTTGTCTGGACAGAAGGCATCCATGTGTGTGGCACCACACATCCACCCATGAAGACAGGTGGGTCCCTGCAACTAACAACACATAGTGACCCTTGATGAAAAACAAATCCCCTCCCTGCCCAACACTCCACTTTCACTAACCTGCCCTGGGTGAAGTCCTCATTCTGCAAATTCCCTTGAGGCAAGATTGAGTCTGTAATGAAAATACCAAGAGAGGAAGGAGAAGAACATTCTCCTTTCCTGACTTGGCCCCATGCCTGTTATCTCTGTTGCAGGGGATATTTATGGAGGCAGCCAAACTACCCCAGACATGGAACACCACCACTAGAGCTGTGAAAGGGTCCAAGGCTGGGTCATGGTGTCTTTTGAGTCATTCACTTGGGAAAGCACTGGCAAAGGAGAACATGAGCCCATGAAGAGCACAGAGTCTATTTCAGCGTGTGTAGTGAACACAGCTTGTGTTTACAAATCCTCTTGCACATAGCAAGAGATGTTTTAATGAGCTGGTGTGTTTATAAGGTGATGCCCCCATACTATTGGCCTGTAGATGAGAAATCAGAGAAACTGTACAGGGAGGAGTTCAGGACTGCAATAGGAGATGGGAATCAAGAGCATCAACAGAGTAGTCATGGGTCCAGCATCTGTTTTGTGATGAGTCTTGTGATTTACCTTAGAAAGGCATTAATAGAGTCTATGGTAAGGTCAGAAATGAGCTAGTGAGGGATTTCTCCACCACGCAGAGTTGTCAAGTGGCAGAATAGAGGTGAAATTAGTCAGGATGGCACGGCATGAACTTGGCTTCATCAGCCTTGTCCAGCCAAGATTGCCCCTGGTGAGTGACAGGTACAGTTACTTTAGGGATGTTCTGCAATTAAAGGGCAGGTCTTTTGATTGCTTTTAGTGACTGTCCAGTGTCTTATACCTGGCAGAGCAGAGCTAACTGCAGGCTTTCTCTCTCTGACCTATTTGGGCCACAAAGAGCCTTGTTGCACAACAGCGTGTGCATAATTCAGATCAGGAATGTGGCTGTGCAGGGTGGGTGGGTAGCGGGTAATCCTTCCCTGGCTCTGTTATGCTAGCTGACTATTTGAGCTTATTTTTAGCCCAAGTCTCTCCCCTGACCCCATTAAAGTCACTATCTGAGCATCTTTCCACATATTGGACCTGATAACATCTGTACAAGGCAGAGGTATGGAGATGCTGTGTAACTTGCCCCAGGCCACAAAGGAAATGTGGAGCACAGTAAGGAACTGCTGGGCCTTAGATGCCAGCTCATGCAGCCTTTCTGCCCCAGAGACTTTCTCCGGTGTAACAAAATGTTTTTAACCAGCTGCTGTAAATGGGGTTGAATTCAGGGGATCCTTGGCAACGTTTTTCAGATGAGGTATGGGCACTGTGTGCATCTTCTACTGGGCCATGGGAAAGACTATATGCCCTAATCCCTACCCATAGAGATAATGAGTGCTAGCTAATACTACCAGTAGCAAATACAGCATCATAACAATAATATAAGCAACACATTTTACTCCGAATGTGTGTCTGTAACATTTCCTACCATAAAAATCACACCAAAGCAGTTACTCTAGATTAGAGTGTCTTTACTTTTCCCATTTCTAAGAGGTAACCTCACGGGAGTATTGTATGTTTACATTCAGTCCATAACACAACTGCAGCCTTTGGAAAAGTGCAGCTGCTGCCCTTGGAAAAAAAGAAACTATCCATTTTATTGTCCAGCTGCTTATGATTTAAATAAATGAACTGCAGTTTGATCCTGGAGGAATATAAATTTCTTGCATGTATGATGGATTGAGTTGTTTAAAGAGCCTGTCCTCAATTTTAGGCCTTTTGATAAGTGTGGAAAAGATAGGACAAGAACTGATAAAGCTGTTCAGCCAGCAATGTCAAGAAACAACTTGCTTGGGGGGAAAAAAAAAAAAAGGTCTCGGTTTTCAAGTAAGTTCTGTGCTTGTGTGTCACCCAGCAAACAGGTCTTAGGCATTTTTCCTCAGTGCCCAGACAGTAAATCAGCCTTCAGCCAGGACTTGCATAGTTGCATGATGCCAGATCATCTGTACCCACAGAGCATGCTGCTGGCAGAGGGTGCAGGTTTGAGAAGGAGGGACCGAGTCCTGTTTATGTTTCTTAGGGGTTTACAAGGCAGGAGAGGAGGCTAGTCTTTCTGTCAATGTGTAGTCACTCACAACATTTGGGAAACCAGTCCTCTTCACAGTCCTGCCCTGGCCCAGCCCAGGTTCTGACCCACGGCTGAGTCATTTATCTGCCCCAGTTCTCCACCTCCTAATCTTTCCCAGAATTTAGAGGGTTGTTTTTGAGGCTCTCTGTTGATGACCTGAATGGAGAGTGTGGTTTTGTGCTATTCCAAGGGCTGTGCCAGGCACCCATCAAGTAGCAGTGAGTTCCGCTGGATAGTGCTGCATCAGGTTTGCAAGGGCTTCCTACCCTCCTCTTTAGCATGGCCTCTCCCAGTCATGGCCTCTCCCAGCTGCACCTTCTCTAAACTATCTAAACTATACCAAAATCTCCAGATATGTCCACAGAGAGGATCTACTTCCAGAAAAATCCAGAGAAGAATCACTTAATGGTCAATTATGGGCCCCTTCCAGGGTATATACTGAGAAGAAACTGTGAGAAAGAGTTGTCCCTTGAGCCTGTAAGGATCTAGGCATCAGGTCTCAACCACCAGAGCATGGGAAAAGACCCTCCTGGCTCCAGCAAGAAACTCCTAAACATTGTGCTCCAGTGGGCAGACTTCATTGCCACATGGGACCAATATAACACAGATAAACAGCCCCTGTTCATGCTAAAGCTTTTTGACACCTCTTGTCTTTTCAGGGCTGAATGTGTTCGACCTCTCCAGAAGCTGGAAGAGTCTCTGTCTTACCCAATGTCCCTGTGGACTCCAATGGCTCTGGTGCTGTCTACTACGCTTTGGCCATTTCCCTTCTTTTCCCTCCCAGTCTCCAGAAAAGGCCATTGTAGCCAAACTGCTTGTTGAGAAAGGCCACTGGATGTGGACATGCCTGACTGCCTGGGAATTTTTTCTCAGAGTGGGCACAGGGCAGTACTGTGTAAGAGACCTTCTTAGAGTAGATGATGAGCCTCTGGACTAGAGAGGTCATGAAGCTGGTCACCCATGCAGAAAACAGGCTGGCTGGGAGATGTGCAGCTGGATGAGCCTCTCTTTTCAGTGACTAAGACTCGGGAGGTTTTGCAAAAGCCAGAATAAATCACCCCATATGTTCCTCATCTTCCCTCCACTAATAACCAGACATGACTCAAATAAGGAAGGTGGCTCATTCTGGATTTTCCTTCTGGGAAACCCTTCCCTGCTTCCTACAATTAGCACCTTGTTAATGTCTTGCATCCCAACAGTTTATGTACTTTCCTCTTTCACAACTATCAGACACTGTCATTATCTTCTGACATCACATGGACTTACCTGATCTAAAATTTGATGCTGGCCCTTGTCCCATGGCTATGGGTCCTGCAGATGACTTAACTCCACCAGGTAAATGTTACTTTGTTCTTTTAGCCTGTGACTCTGCACATCCTTTGTAGCTCCAATAGTTCTTAAGAGTTCTTAGAAAATCAGGGTTCTTGGCCAATTTCCCTCCCCTTTTAGTCCTCCCACTGCAAGGTTGGAACACCCAAGTTTATTTTCATAGAATTAACTATCTGGTCAAGGCAAACCATAATTTATAATTATAACCATATAACCATATAACCATAATTATATACAGGAGAGCTGTTAAAGCTATAGAGTCTGCCTTGCACATAGACACCTCACTGGTATCAGCAACAGAGCTTGTAGTGGTTTTCCAAATATTTAACGTCTGCATGGCTATCACATTCATTACACCGGTAAAGGTGGGCACAATGTGATGGGTGTATCAGTGCCAGAGGCTGCAATAAGCTGTTCCTATGCAAAATGTGAATCAAATCTTCCACACGTGTTGGGTGGAGAAAGCAACTCTGGCTTCAGCAGGGAGTCCCAGGAAAGGCGAAAGATCAGTGGGTGAAGAAGGGGAAGTCCTATCATAAGGAAACGAATAAAGGACTCTATGGGTATCCTCACGACCTTGGCAAATCTTGAGGAAACACCAGTATTGCCCTGCTTTTCAGCACCCCTAGCTCTGTCCTTAGAGCACCTCAGGAGGAAAGGACTCAGCTCAATGCCTTTCCTGAGCAATCTTGCTCATTTCCCTTTCTTTTCTCCACACTGGCCTCCTCCCCGTCTCTCACTGACTGTATCTCACCTGGGGTTGGAAGTGGGTGTGTTCCCACAGGTGTGTTCTCACCTCCACCATTTTTCCCTCTGGGGGAAAAATGCAAGCTCTGATGTTTACTTCCTCGACTCTCCCTGGTCTGCTAGGCAACCCCACAAGGACCTTTAAGATAAACACCTCTTTGATCTTGTGACAGGACCTATGTCCCAGCTGAGTCATGGGGAATGTACCAAGGAGGAACTTGGAGACAAAAGCTTGAGAACCTGCCTGTGGGAGATGGGATTCAGGGGATGTCACTATGGCCAGGACAGAGACTGGCAATGCCAGAATTGGGTAAGTTGAACAGGATGCCATGAGGACACCCTTTCCACTTCACTCATGGTTATTGCTCACTGTGTTGCTACAGGTACCTGAATGTGGAGTCCTTCCCACTATCCCAAGGATGCTACAACTACGAGAAGGTGTATGAATGTCTGTAGGCACACGTATCACGGAAGGTGAGCTCTGCTTTTGTCATGTATAGGAGCTAATAAGGTGGAAGGGTCCTAGGTCACAAGTAAGTTGCCCTTCACAGGTTTGCTTGGAGTCTATTCCCTCCACAGTCTGTCATGAGTCAGAGCCCTTCAAGCTTTGAAGGCACATTTGCTGCCTTTATTCTGGTCTGCCATGGCACCTCCCAGCACATATCATAACACAGCAATGACCAAGACTGAACATTCACTGGACATGCAACATGACCACCTGCAGCTGCTGCTGTGTGTAGAAATCCATGATTAAGTGATATACAGGTAACACACACACATTTGATTCAGAAATAAGTATATTTTAGGCATTATGCAGAAAGCGAGGACACATATTTTCTTATCTGGTAGCACTATAGTAATACAGTAGTAGTAAAGAAGCCCTCATACAATAAAGATCTGCAATCACCTTGAAGGATGCCGTGTGCCCAACAGTTCCTGTCACAAGATAGGTGCTCCAAGACTTTCTGTGGTCACAGGAGTCCTCTTTGCTCCTCACAGTCTGTTGGTCAGGAAGGTCCAGAGTACGCTGCCTGATGCTATCACTGCTGCCATCCCATAACTGCACCTCACAGTGCCTGCTGCATTGACATTGCAGAGGTTGCTGCTGCAGCAGGAGATATTCCTGTTTCCTACGCTGAAGTCCTGATACCCTGATGCACATGATGCATCACAGCCCTTGCTGATGATGTTGAAGAGCCCTATGATCCCTGGAAGGAAAGCAGGACCATTACTGCAATGATTCAATGCAAGCCAAGCCAGGTCTCATGGAACCTCATTGGGGTTGTTCAGCCTGTAGAAGAAAAGGCTCTAGGGCTGGGCACTCTAAGCTACTAATGGGTTAGGAGCAAGCATGTGGTCAAATAATGGCTCATATTCCATACATCTTTGTTGCATGGAGCCTTTCAACACCCAGGGAAGTTACGGAACCACAGCTCTCCTCATTTCGCAGATGACAGAATTATTGTTTTGTTTCTGAGAGGCACAGTCTTTTTTCTGTGGTCAGTTGATACTCACTAGCTGCTGGTTACCAGCCAATTATGTTCTGCGTGAGATCTCCTGACCTTGCACAAACTATTCTGGTCATCAAGTGTTTGAGATATGCAAATTTAATGTATAGAGACAGTGGATTATACAATGTGTTGGCTTCCATGACTATGCATGGCCATGAGTGTGCACAGTGCCAAGACGTACAATGCCTACTGGAGGTATAGCATTTACTGCCTGACAGAGATGAGTTTGAATGTTTCACTGAAGGATTTTGTGCCCCAGGTCTAAGTGCAACTGAACAGTCACCACAGATCTGGGATTTTTTGCCACATCTAGAATAGAACAAAATCATCATCTGTTAAAGGAGTTTTCCCAGAGAGACACAGATGAAGTACAGCATGTATATACCAGTGTGGGGAGAGGACTTGTTGATGGCCAGCACCACTACCAAGGGACCAGCTATCACCAGGGGATAAATATTTCTCTTCATCATTTATACTTAACATTAAAATAATCTGAAAGCTTTTATAACACCTTTTTTCACCAGATGGCTTTTCTTTTCCTAAGATTTTCTGTCCCACACCAGTTGGTGTATCTAAAGTAGTTGAGCCTAGCTTGGACATCTGAGGCTGAGACCATGCTTGACTCCAAAAACATCCCAAATAAGTTACCGCCCACCCCAAATTTGCCTTACTGATCACATCTGTCTTGCACATCTCGTTTTCCATGCAGTTTATTTTCGTCTGACAGTTGGAGTTGCTGAGCTGTGTTGAGCAGCTGTAACACTGCAAAGAAGAACCTGCAAAAGAACAAGAGGGATTATGAGACTACATGAAAATCTCCTGAGAATGCAATTTAGGGCTTGCACTGGGAAACAAGACCATTCTTGTGGGTGCTCAGAGGAAGGTAGTACCTCTGTTACTGGGAAAACTATGTTTTTTATCCATTTTTTTGTGAAGAACAGTACACTCTCTTGAGATGAGAGCCAAGTTTTGCAGGTGCTGAAGATGTTTCAGATGTAGTCAATGCAGTAAGGGAGCAAAAACTCTCCATTGACTGGTCTCATCAGGCAATGAGAAGTGCTTCCCAAATGCTTGTTCCTCTGCATTTGGGATGCCTAACTCCATTCCCATCTGAAACAGGCTTTTCATGATATTTCCACCTCCTGAGCTGGGATAGAGGGACCCTCACTCCAAGAAGTACACTAAGGTGCTGAAGTCTGTCCAAAGAAGGTCAATGAAGCTGGTGAAGGTCTTGAGCACAAGTCTTCTTGAGGAGCAGCTTAGGAACCTGGGGTTGTTCCGCCTGGAGAAAAGAATGCTCAGGGGAGACCTTGCTCTCTACAACTCCCTAAAAGGAGGCTGGATCCAGGTTGGGGTTCAGTCTCTTCTCCCAAAGAACAAGCAAGGAAACAAGAGGAAATGGCCTCAAGTTGCACCAGGGGAGGTTAAGGTTGGACATTAGGAAGAAATTCTTCACTGAAAGGGTTGTCAAGCCTTGTCCCAGGTTGCCCAGGGTAGTGATGGAGTCCCCATCCCTGGAGTTGCTGAGGGACATGGTTTAGTGGTGACATGGCAGTGCTGGGTTAAAGGTTGGACTTAATGATCTTAAAAGGTCTCTTCCAACCAAAATGATTCTATGGTTCAATGATTGATTCTATGATGGGATGAAGTCACCAGAAGCATAGGTTGATAGTATGTGTCCACCTCCAGAGACATTAGTGTTTTATCAGGTGGGCTTGTGAGATTTAGCTGAGGCATTGCCAGGTTTGGATGAAAGAAGGAAAGACCAAAGGGTGAGGGAGAGATTGATCAGGCAGTTTGCAAGGTCTCTTCCAGCCCATTGTCTCAGTTTGAGTCAACTTGTGACATGTACTCTCCATCACCACCTCTCAGAAAGCAAAGGGTAAACACGGTTTTCACCTCCCTCTAAAAACCATGTTGCCATGTGCGTCCACCCCCTCACTGACATGCCACTCTATGGGGGGAGAAAATTAGTGTTGTTAACATCTGCTCTGCTGTTACATGCATCAAGCAAAAGCAGGGTAAGTATTGTAGCTTACAGGTGTCTAGCCCTGATGAAAAACAGTCCCCAGAGGAGCAAAATCATAGTGCAATTACCTGTTTCTACTACCTACTCCTGCCCCAGGGCATCACTGGAGCCTTTCCAGTGAGAGAGTTAATGTATATACATAGGCACTTCAACCCTATGACCACCAGGCTTGTATCATGGGTTCCTCAGGTCAATACCCTAATGCCTAAAATAGGACATAGAAAAGCCTTATTTAGAAATTAGTGTTGTTCAGACAGAGCAGGAAGAAGACGTGCTTTAAGGCACTTGGTCTCTGTCCAAGCTTTTCTTGTATCTTGTATAAATGACTGATTCAGTCATACAGGTAAGGAGACAAACCCCAGTTTCTCTGTAGTGCTGCACTCTGCTCTCACATTTATCTGACTTCTAATGCAATAAAAGTCAAATTTCAGAGCATTCTGATGGAATCCAGCAGAGGAGAAGGTCTGGACAGAATTGTACAAGACCCTTCTCAGGCTATTCCTGAAGTGTCCTCTGCTGATTGAGAAACTTTTCTGCTCAGATTCCTTTCTGTTCTCTGGCAATAGGGAAAAGCTGGTTCCCAGTGAGGCTAGAAAAACCTGACAGTGTCAGAATCCCACCCATGCAGTTTATAAAATGGCACACCATGGCATTCTCTTTTTCTACCCCAGTAAAATTCTGTGCAGCATCAGAGGCTGCTTTGAAATGAAGAGGCAGAAAACAAGTGGGAACAAAATTTACCTTTGCAGAAACGTTGCAATTTTGATAGCCTGGCATGAAGAAAAATAATCCTTCCACCCCATTTAAAACAAACAGACAAACAACAACAACCAAAAAAAAAACCAAGCCCCAAACAAACAAACAAAACCAACCAACCAAAAAAAGCCACCAAAACCAAACAAAAAAAACCCCAACCCCCCCCAACAACAACAACAACAAAACACCAAACCAAACCAAAAAACCCTAACCAAACAAAAAAACCAAAGCAATCCAAACCAAACCCACCACCTCCATGCATATAATTATATGGTCTGTCTTAAATAACTTTTATTTCAATTAAATTTGGTTTTGTATAGGTTTTTTCTTTCTGGAAGCTGCTCTGCCCAGTACTAGGACCATACCACAGCACCATGGTGGGACTGTGCATTTTTTCCATGCAACACCCAGGACATCCCATCAAAAAGCAAATGTCTTTATATGACAACTGCATCAGCATTTGTTCCCTCACTTCAAAACCCCATCACAAGTCACTTTTCCTAGATGAAGATCTGCTGGAGGGGACGTGGGGCTAACTCTCCACGCTATCTTACCTGAGTCCAAGCACAGGACAGCTCCCAGCAGGAGGACAAGGAAAACCTTCACTTTGGGATATCCTCTCTCGTGCTTAATATGGGCTGTTTCCCTGTGGGACAGCTTATATACCATGGGAGGCAGCAATTGGGCATGCCCAGAAGGTTACCTTTTGAAGGTACTTGAAGTGAGGCTGCTCGCTGGACCAAGGGAGGGCTTGGTCGGTGGTGCATATTTGCATTAGGTGCCTCTCCTGTGTGACTATGACTCTTGGAGTTACCAGCAGCTCTTCTCCACCACTACACCCCCACCTTTCATCCTACCCTTGAGCAAAGTGTTTGCATGAACAGAAAAAAGCCCCAAATTCTTTAACACAAGGCTGCCCTTATGCATTTCTCCAGAGCCAGTGAGGCTGTGTTTGCACCCTGTGAACAATGCTCTCCATCCCCATTGCTATCCTGAGTAGAGCTATTGTGTTTACGTCAAGGACAAAATGTTCTTTTAATAAACTTTTTCAGCTATTTATTTGCATGTGTGAGTGTCTTTGTGACATTTTTGGCATGTGGTAGCAAGGTATTTGGGCAAATTACAATGCATTGGTCTCTTGCTGGTGTCCCGGATGCTCGTTTCCTTTTATTTGTGTGTGTTGCCTGTAGTCTAATAAAGGCCAATGGGCAATTCTATTTTTTTTATGTGCATTGAAACCAAAGGGACTTCATGATGGCTTTGCTTGGGAATGTTTTTATCTGCCACGTCTGCACTGTGGCATGCTTTGCTTTGTCTGCCAGTCTCTTGGTCTAATCTAGGTTGGGTATATTATTGACCCTTGAACTCACATCAGCATGCTCTGTAAACAATCCGGACTTGTCAAAGAAATGTCACTTCTTGTCACAGACAAGAGTGAGTTCAGCCACATTCCAAACTGAAGGGCAAATGTTTGCTTTGGTGGGTTGATTGGAGACCTCTCCCATCCCTTCCATCCTTTGACTACTTCTCAGCAAATGCTGGTGTAAAAGAAAAGAGGCTTTTCTGCTAAATTCATTTTTTCTGTGGTTTCTTGCTTTATTTAGGTTTCTTAAATCTCAGGAACATTGCACTTGGCAGTAACCACCTGTAGGGACTTGTTCTTATGCAGTTTAGTTCTTAGGACACCCATCACTTTTTCAAATTGAGACTGTGCTGGCATGCCAGTGGATCATTGCTCTCCATCAGTGGCTATGGGATGACTTATGAAAGGTCAGCTGGCTTAAGTCTGCTAAAGTTAATGACACTGTCCTGATTTACACCTGTAGGGAACCTGGTGCAAGGAGTGATGTTGAAAACCTTGTTTCCTCTGTGGGCATCTTAACTGCTTCCTTTGGACTCTTGAACATCTGTTTAAAAAAGAAAGAAAAACAACTAGCCAATCCAGCACCTTCTTTCTATGTCTGTTAACATTTGATTTGTCATATCTCTACAGACCATCACATTTGCAGCCAACTTTTATGGAATAGATGGATTAAAAAAAAAAATAGTGGCAACATGTTCTCAGACTGGTGCTCCTTATTTAGATGTATTTAAGACTATTTTTCTTTTTTAATCCCTTATGATTGTCCCTCTGGGGTTTGGTTCCTTGTGTTAGGGAAGAATAGGGCCAAGGGGAAAATATAACCTGCTCACCCCATCAAATCCACCAAGATCTTGAATTTCAAACAGTTCATCGATAAGCAAGAGGGATAGATCTTTTCATCCTTAGCGGCCTGATGTGGTTCTGAACTCTCCTAGTACTATTGTATGTTTTTATTCTTTTTTTTTTTTTTTTTCCTAACAGCATCAGGACTGACAGTCAACACCAGGACTCACGGTGCTGTAAAAAGGATGCACATAGCTAAGAAGCCTGTCCATGCCTCAGTCCTGTTTGGCTGCAGCCTGAGGGTGTGTGAAAACACAGTTAATTCCTATAGCCTTGCATCAACTGTTGCTTCTCACTGGATTGTTTGTTATTTTTTCACATTTACGTGTAGTTCCCGCTTGACTCCTGAAGATGGCAAACGTGCCCTGTTATAATTATTACATATACATTAACATGCCATTGTCCATAAGTTTGTGTGTGCATGGTATTTTTTTATTTTCCTGATCTCATAAAATCATCTAACTGTTCATCTAACTGCATGAGCATCTATTTCCCCCGGAAATTTGATGATGTCTGCAAATCACCCGGGTTTTCTTTTGTCTTTTCTCTTTTCTTTTCTTTTCTTTTCTTTTCTTTTCTTTTCTTTTCTTTTCTTTTCTTTTCTTTTCTTTTCTTT
>JANIJG010001584.1:0-34436 GCA_024611175.1 Megaceryle torquata | reverse complement strand
TATGGTAAGGGGGAAAGTGTCTTGAGGTTGGGGCGGGGGTGGGGGGAGCTGTTGCTGAAATTTCCAGATAAAGGTTCCCTGGGCTTTATGCTAGAGACAATTTTTTTTTTCCTGTTTCATTTTAAAATTATGTTAAAAATGCAGCTCTTTGCATAATAGAAGCAATTTTTAGAACACATGGGGCATGATACTGGAAAATTACTGCAGTCCTTGCACCCATGTCATTTTTTTTGGTGGACTGATCAGAATGACTTGTTTCTTCTTTACTTTTTTCTTATATTCGAAGACTAGAACATGTTTGATGTGTCTCAGTAAAGCAAAGGCAGAGTCTGTGTTAAAAAGCTTTCATTTTACATCTCGTGGCATCCTCAGTTGGTGGATGCCCACTGAACAGCAGTGCTGACCTGAGGAAACTTTGCATCCAGCTGTTGGCTCCCAACTCTTCCGTAGCTCTTTCTGTGGAGGGACAAGAGCTTAGAGCTGGAGGCTTATTAAACTGCCACTTCCAAAATGTAACCACAGCTGCCTGCTTCATGGAGGTGAAAGAGGGGAGACTGAAGGATGATGCTGACTTGAGCTACTACTTGTCATGAGCAATGAACAGTTAAACTGGTCTGTTCCTCTATGAGTTTCTAAACTGTTATCTTTTGTTGCTTCTCACTTCTTTTTTACCTTTTGCCTGTGGATGCCAGAATGTCTGCAACGTCTTTAGAGTTGGGTTTCTGAGCAAGAAGGAATTTGGCCCTAAGAAGTACTCAGTGACAAAAGAACAGAAAATAACCACAAATTAGAGTGTTTGTGTCTGTAGAAGACAAGAGCGATAATTAGTGTTCGGATCATTTGATGGTGCATAAAAGAACTCATACCTGAGAATTGGTGGCAAAATGTAAATTACAGTGATTAACTTTTACAGCAGAGCTTCTGACTGGGTTTTATTTTTCTTTTCCACCCCCATTCCTGAAGTCCTTCCTGATGATTGTGCAGATTTCTCATAGCATCTCAGGAGAATTGCATTATGTAGGCCAGTAATTATACAGAATCATTATAGCTGAATGTCATTAAATGAAGCCATATGTACTGATGGCCTGAATTCCCCAGGAAAAAAATAAAACCAAACTTTCATTTTCACCTAAACTATACAGTTTCTTATGGTCCTCTTACCAAACTAAAAGGAAAATCATGGCTGTTTCTAATCACCTATCTTTTTCATTACTTCTGATATTTTTAAGATGCTTAAAATATTATTTAATGATTGTAGAATACTTTCTATTAATGTCTCGTCTGCAATTCATGCAGATTATCATGTAGTTTTTTTTGATTTTTCCTTAATTTAATGGATGTCTAAATAATTAAGGTGGGAGGCAGGGGACCAACAGTGGCTATCTCTGTCCTGAGAATATGAGGATTCCATTTTTTCCAGACAAATCAAGCTGGTCCAGGTGTCTGTTACAGTGAGGAATTCTCTGCAGCCTTCTTTGTGGCAAATACTCTAATAACTTCCCATCGATACCATAGTGCTCCAGCTCCAATTTAGTTTTTCTAGAGTTTATCCAAAGCCTTTTGCTCTCCAAATAACAAGTTAACAAGTGTGTCTCTCTATCTGTCAGTATCCTGTTGCCCTGCCTACGTTTACTTGTAGATTGAAAAGCTTCTTAGGGTGAAAAACTTCAGTAATAGCCACAGTTCTGTGCTTATTTCCTGAAGCAGAATATCCTCCCAAATTACATTATTATAAAACCACAGCTCACAATATGCAATGCACTTTAAAGAAAAGTGTATTTAAAACTGGATGCTAATTTTCTTGCTTATTTGCCAGACTGCTCTTGTCATCCATCTATTATTTGATACATATTATAATAAATCTTAAAGTAATGCTAATTAAAATGCACAATATGTATATACAATATGGTATATGATAAAACATTCAGATTGTTTTTATACATACATAGGCATTTTATATATAAATTCTATGTAGAGCATACTGAACATCATTTCTTACCTTCTTTGCCTAGTAATATTAAGGATCGGCACTACCAGCCCATCTAGGAGTTGTTACTGGCTTTTATCCAGAAATGTTTTCTTATAGCTAGCACTTCCCTGAGAACTGCCTGGTGGATTAAAGAATCCTGAAATGGGATCAGAACTTCCCTTGTCCTTCACTGAAGCAAAAGACTTACTCATATCTTGAGTGTACTTAGAAGGGGGTAAAAATAGGAAAAAAAAGAAATAACCCCATATGTTTTACTCTTCCCCTTCTTTTTCTTTCTTTGGGGAAGATGTGCATCCTCCCCAAATCTTGGTGGTTTAATTTTGCAGTGATGATGCCTCACAGACCAGCTGGTTTACTCGGCATGTGTAGTAATTCTCTTTCAGTATTGAAAAACTTGAGAGAAGGGGGAATAAGGAGAAATTTACTGCCTCTTCTCCTAACTCTTATTTTTTCTTTTCTTTCTTGCTACAAATTATGTTTACTTACATCTGTTGCAAATATGAAGGTTGTGATGTGCGGTGCCAAATATAAAGGCTTGATGGACAGGAAAATCTCTTCCTATATTTTCCCAATCTGCTATCTTTTTTTGTATAGTCCTTTCAGATGTACAGATGGAGGGAAGGGAAAAAAAAAAAAAGTAATTCTGTAATACAAAATCTGGATTATTGTTACTTGATTTGCATACACATGAGGAGATGCATCTTGCCCCTGATGTGAGGGCCTTCACAGCCATCCCCATGTAGATTTGATGGAAGCATGGGCTGCAGCAGCAGCCTGTGCTGTTTGAGGAGGGAGGACTGCAGGCTGCTCAGACCTCTCATTAAATCCACGGCACTTAACCATTGGGACTCACGGTGCTTAACCTGAGCCATATGAAAATAAAACCTAGTAGACGAAGATTTTTTTAAATAACATCTGTTGTCAACAGAGAGAGGAGGGACTCCAAAACATGCATTGGCCCTGTGTACTTGAGACACCTAATTTGAGATGACGAGAATCAACTCCATTGACTACAGCAGGAGCCAGAGAAGTGGTATAGATTAGATAACTGAATTCTCTAAGGCTAAATGTAGGTGAGATTATTTTCCCAGATGGCAATATAAATTTAACCTTAAATTCTTTTTTCTGTTTCAGTAGGAGAGAGATGTGAAAACGCATTATTTTATCAAGAGATTAAAAGAGTGGTGAAGAATTTTCTGTTAGGCTGAGAAAGAAGAGATTATGCAGTGACTTCATTTAGCCTTCCAGCTAATTTTTATTTCTCAGTCAGAAACCATTCTTTACCACAGGACCATCTGTTTCAAATTCCTTCCTTGCAATGTTAGGTACAGGGATGAAAATGTTGCTAAGTTATGTAGAGAGCCGATAGAAAACTAGTCTCCAAATAAATAATGGTATTTCAGTACTTAAGGCTGTACACAAAGTTTTCCTGTAACTGTACTTAGAAATGCCTGACCTTTTAAGGTTGCTAAAGTAAATACTGTCTTAAGCCCTAGCTCCCAATATGATGCAGGTTCCATCATATTTGAGTATTAGCATAACTGGAGAGTAGCTCCCATCTAAAGCTCACCTTCTTCCAGCAATAAGCTGCAGTTGGTCATCCCAACTATTGTTCTGTCTAGACAGATTGTGACATATGTTAGAGACTGCTTAGACTTCTCAATTTAAGAGGTTTTTTGCAAATGGTAACCACTTTTCAAGCAAATGCAAGGAAGCCCTCTTCTGAAAGATGTATAGGTTTCTTCTTTGGTTTGTTATGAGGTCTTAGAGATGTTTCCTGTTGCTTAAGCTCCTCCAAAATATCTTTTCTTCCACAGCCAGGAATTCCAGCAAGAAAATGAACTTGAGGTTTTGGGGTTTTTTTGCTAATTCAGCTACAATCTCTTGTATTACTTTTGAGCTGCCTAATGACATTGAACCCTGGATTTCCCATTCATTGAAGGGGAATGAAGGGACAGTGGTATATTGCAAAAATTTTTCATTACTATATGAGATGCTTTTAATGAAACATTGGTGGAAGGCTGTTAAGAAGAGCAAACTGGTTTTGCTACTTTACCCACTATTGATAAGAGTAACATCTCATGCCAAGAGTTTTGCTTTAAAAATAGTTAAACGAGGTGTATATATGTATGTAGATATACACACATTTAAGCCAAATTTTATCTTTATTATGTTTTTCTCCTAGTACCATGAGCTCACGACATTCTGCCAGCCCAGTTGTTTTCACCAGTGCCAGAAGCTCACCTAAAGAAGAGCTTCATTCTGCTACTTCTCCCCAGCTCGCACCTTCTTTCTCCTCTTCCTCTTCCTCCTCATCTGGTCCTAGGACTTTCTACCCTCGCCAGGGTGCTACTAGCAAGTATCTGATCGGATGGAAAAAGCCAGAAGGGACAATAAACTCAGTGGGGTTTATGGATTCAAGAAAGTAAGAATGGTTTTTTTAGTTCTCTTGTTTGGTTATTTGCTTTAATTGTAAAGAAGCATTGATATCTGTGATGCTTCTCTGTATAGAAGAGCTCAGGACTATTTAATGGGATACCTAGTCTTCTGTAGAACTTAATCTTTCATCTAGAGTTCTGCAGTTAGTTTTAAATATTTGATAGCTAGCTAATCTCATTCCCTGTTAACTTGTAAAATATTTTTAATCATTTCTGGAGAGCTATATGGATTTCAGTCCTATTAAAGATTATCTTTCCTTGGGACGACTTAAAGTTGACCCAAAATGCTATTTGAGCAAATACTGAAAATCCTCTTAACTTAGAGCCTGAGTTTTCCTTAAGCCTCTCATCCATGTAGTAGTACCATGCATGCTCTGCATTAGCTCTGTGACATTCCATGTTGCCTTGTTAAGATTGTTGCCAATCTCCAGTCTAACTGGCTTAAAGCAAACCAAAATCTCTGTGTTACAATCTGCAACCACTTCTTTTGGAAGAGAAATTGAGAAACAATGTACTAGTGAAAAATATTGTTCCTTTAAATCCAGTGTGACTTGCAAAGCAAGTGGTTCAGAAAGCCCGTTTCAGAGTAATTTATTCAACCCTTCTTGACTTTTATTGGGTCAAGCACAGTATCCCTAGATGATACCAACAACTGGCTGTCAAAAGGAGATGGTGAAACTTTATGATAATTGCTTTATAAAAAGCCAGTTAAGAGATTAAAGAAACTTAGTGGTTTGATGTTTTTGGGCTCACTGAGGTCATCTGTATTTTGTATTTTTGTATAGAATACGTATTATTTTATAGATTGGGTCCTTTTTGGGGAAAAGGTAGTGCAATAACCTTGAAGTATATTGCTAGTTGATGTCTTTAAACAAGTTTATTGCTTCAACAGGTATTCATTCAGATGAGGCTCTGCTGTATTATCGAAACTCTTTCCCTCCTTCATGCCCCCTACCTAGGTTGTTTTCTTTTAAAATCTTGAGGGTGCTATAATCTTGTTTCATTCATGCCTCCTGCCCCAGGGCTTTGAGACCTGAATGTGTCTGTTCCATTTCATTTAAGACGTCACCAGAGTGATGGCAATGAAATGGCCCACCCTCGGCTGCGTGCTTCAGCAAGAGATCTACGAGCATCACCAAAACGAGCATCTAAGTCCACTGTTGAAGAAGACCTGAAGAAACTGATAGATCTTGATAGCCCAACACCTGAATCCCAGAAGAATTTTAAGGTAGGTTAAAGAGAGAGTCTGCCATCTGTCTCTCTCGTCACAGTTAAGTGAAATCTGACAATAGCCAAAGAGCAACACACGGGTCCTTTTCTGATGGAAGTTGTAGTTCTGTTGTTACAAACAGAAATGTGTGAAGTTAGGCTTTGTAAGAATTTGATGATTGAGGTCACTGCTGTCTGATTATTTCAACTAATACAGCAAATGCTTCACAATCTGGAAAATGATGAAGACCATGACACTCAAGATTTCTGTGTGAAAAATAATGAGTGCTTTCAAAGCAGTCAAAACCAAAGTGTTCATTCATACAGAGCTTATTCGATTGGACTCTGCACTGGACTCAAATTTTGCAGATAGGATCTTTTCTGTGCTCACCCATAATAGGAAAGCAAAATGCAAGGCATTGCCTGAATTGTCATTGTGGACAGAAAACCGTCCATTTGTCAGACTTTACCTACTTAACAGAAATACATTTGGGGAACAGTTTCTTTATTACAGTCACTGCAATATTATTGCAGTTTTGTGTGCAAGATTAAAGAGACTAGTATGCCAAATTGCAAAGAACATTTAGGACTGCTGGCTCATGGAAAATCCTGTGATGTTGTCGTATGCATTTGAATTGTTCTTCTCTGATGGCTTCACTAGACAGTGACTTGTTGACAGTAATGAGACTCCTGCAAAAAGCACATTTTTATGCTTCTCTAATCCTCTTACAGCGCAAGGACCAAGAATGGTCCCTAAACTTAAGCAAATATTTATACAGCATAAGTAGAACACATTTTTGAAATGCATCAGAAATGTTATAATAACACAGAAGTACATATATTAATTTTAAAATCCATCATTTTGAAGGGAACATCTTCATTTCTATAGTCTCCATGGATAGTCAGTGCTTAACAGCTCCAGCTCATCACCTAGAGCCTACATGGTTTCCACAGCAACCATGCAGAAGAGTGATCTGCAGCTTCCTTCTTTGCTTGTAAAAACTCCAAGTGGCTTATTAAAACTTTTAAGTGCTCGGTTCTGTACACAGGTTATTCCAGATGTTACCTTTGAGGCTACAGGAAAAAAACCCTTGCCAATGGCATGATACCTTTTTCTTAAGCTTGTGCTAGTTCTGAGGGGAGTGGGACATGGGCAATGCAAGCATCTCCTGGTGGTTATTTGAGCAAGGGGTTTGTTCTCATCCAAGATATTCCATCTGTTTAAAGAGGTGACATGAAGACCATGTTTCTGGGTTTGCTGATTTTCTGCATTGGGTTATTAGTGAATCAATTCTTACCCTGGTCTTGTATATCCTGGTGACTGGAACAAGTGTGTTCACTCAGGTTAGACTTTTGATAAATTTCAGTAAGTTAATAGCATTCTAACACGACCATAAAATAAATCTTTTTAATTTTAAGAGTAACTGTAATTTCTGCCCACTGTACAATTTATCTTGCTCTTACAGCATAAAGTTTTTTGACAGTAAAAAAAAAAATTATATATGTAACGGCCTTCATTAGTTCACTGAACAAAGACCAAAAATCCTTCTCTTTCCTGTCTGTTGGATGTCAAAGGCTTTGTTTGCTAGTGGAATTTGTTCTAGGCTGTGATTTTTGTGTGTCTTGTGCATCTTTCTATCTTCCCAGCCTTCCTTTTCTCTTTACCTAGTACTTATGCATTGTATCTTCTCAGACAAATGACCCTTCATTTTCTTTTCCCTCTCCTCTGTTACCAGAAGACAATTCCTACTTGTACTGCCTTTGTTATGACTCCATCAGATGTTTGTATCTATGCAACTTTTTTATCTGAATGTCTGATACTGACTGGTGGTTCCAGCTCCTAATTCTTTAACACTAAGTGAACTGTACTACCTCAAGTAAATGCTGCTTGCCTTAGCAGCTATTCCTTTTTCTTTGACACTCAGGGACAAGTGCTGGAAGATTTTGCTGGATCATAACATGAACCACCTGACTGAGCTTTTAAATCTCAGAACAAAAAAGCAGTTTGATAGTCAATGATGACTGTGTACCAGAAGCTGTCATTTTTGTAGTGTTAACTGTATATGCAGTGTCCATACTGGGATGGGCATACCCTGAGGGAGGCAACACAGAAGGGAGAATTTCATGTACTAGAAAGTTGGCATAGGACATGGATTCTCTTTCCTTCCTTGTCTTTTGAGGATGATAGTAGGTTTTTGGAAGTAATCTTAATTATTTCTGATACTTAATCATAAAACCATAATATGCGGCCATCTTTTAGCATGAAAATTTATGGTTTTGACCAATAAATAAATAAATAAATAAATTGGCAGATTGTCTTCTACTAAGTACCAAAAGTCCCTCCTCCATGCTCTTCTCCCACCTTGTAGTGTTGGATTTTGATCACAGGAATAGAGTACAGTCTGCTTAAACATTCTCTTTTCCTCTTTCTGAGAAGAGAAAATTATTTTTATACGCAAATGAGCAACTCTTTATAATGTTTAATCACTCTTTCCAGAAATTGTAGTATTTCCTTTTGTGTTTAAACTTGCTTACAGAGCAACTGAAGGTGGGGAGGTCTTCCTTTCTCTTTACCATTTCTCTGTGAAAAACCTTTAGACCAATTTTCAAACCAAACATGAAAAAATGTTATGTCTTAGAGATAGTTGCATTGCTACAGTTGTCACAAAAATCAGTGTCTTTGCTGACAGGAATGGTTACGTGTTCTTTGAAAACAGCTCACTGGCACTGCCCAGCTCCTGGCTGACCACAGCATTGCTTTCTCCTGTGTGGAGCATGGAGGAAGCTGGGATGATGGTGGGGGTAGGACAGTAGTTCTCTTACTCATGGTGCTATTTACTTAATTTTGATTCAGATCCTTCTGAAGAAGGAGGTGGTGGGTGTTCCTACTTGTTCAGTAATAGGAGATTTTTAATTAGTTGGCATTTGCTGATGCTCTGCCTGCAGGAAGGCAGCCTCCCCCAGGCACAAGGGAGAGCTCTGGTTTGTTCAGTCAGTTTCTGTAAACATTGTCTCTGCTCCACCTCAGCTCTAGAATCTGCCAGAGATTTCCACTTCAGGAGAAGCTTGAAGGGTTTTTAAAAAGTAAAATGTGAGATATGCTAAAAAAGACCTATATATGTTATCTAGTTATAATCTCCTCCCAGGCAGATTCCTTTAGTTCTTTTTCCTGTCCAGTCTGAAAAAAACACTATGTTAACATTTGTTTTCTTATTTAAAAAATAAAACTAAAAAAATATTTCAACATAAACTTCGTAAGTTTCTTTATTGATTTTTTTTTCTCATTTCTTTTTATTTGTTTCTATGAATGTATAGTCACACACTCTGTCCTGTCAGTCTCCCTTTCCCAGCACTCCTACCACAAGGCGTGCCTTGCAAAGGACTTTGTCAGATGAGAGTATTTACAGTGGTCAAAGGGACCACTTCTTCGCCTCACGGGCCTCACTCTTGGACCAAGCCATGCCAAATGATGTACTATTCACCAGCACGTACCCTTCTCTCCCAAAGTCGCTGCCGTTACGGAGACCATCGTATACTTTGGGAATGAAATCACTGCATGGTAAGTGGATTTCCAATTTTTCTACTTTCTGAGGAATCCTTTGTGACTCACGTTAAGGGAGAATGTTTGTTACAGCAATTAGTACAATTACTACTTCCATCTTTATTTTGGTAAAATGAGTAGAGTCAAGTCACATGCCTAAAAATATAAAATAGGATGGGGATTTCACACACACACACACACTTCAGTGGGTTGTATAAACCTGTATTACTGGTAGTGCAATTACCTTCTGGAGGGAGCGTAAAAATTCGCCTTATTGGTTGTAAGTTTTCACCATTTCTTCCACGAGTCATCTGGACCAGTTGGACCAATGGGCAAACACCGTATGCCTGGTATTCCACCAGTGACAGCTTCAGGTGCCAGTTCCTTTAGTGCGGGATTATGAGATCAAAATAGTATTATGAAAATAATGATAGAAAAGTGGATAAACTTCTGGGTGTACAGATACACTGGATACAGATTTTATTGCCCCATTTTTAAATTCACTTCCTTACCCTATTAATTTTACAGGAATTGAGTGAGTTACTTTAGTCACACATAAGCAGCTAACAAGAAAAAATTACTGGGCAAACTGCTGTCCACAAGGCACTCGGCTTTCCCCTGTTAGTTTACTGAAAAGTCTCATTAGGATCATCTGATAGAGGTTGTGTGCTGCTGCATGTGAAAGTCTGGGTGAGAAAGGGAATTTTCACAGGTTCCTACTGTACCTCATAACTAAATGTGTTTTCCAGAAATAGAGCTAGATCTCAGTGTAGGATTCTGCAGTGTTTTCTGAAGTACTTATCTGCTCTGATTTATTCATGTTTTACTGTGTTTCATGAGGAAAACACAAAGCTATCAATAGATTCAACTTACTGTGGTGGGCCCTAAGCACCGTCTGTATTTAGATACACAGGATACATTCAACGGTGAAGGATGCTGAAGAAACCAATTTTAAATTCTTTCCTGTCTGTGATCACCAGGCATCAGTTCTCAGTGTTGAACCTGACATTTTCATGAGCTGTTGTTTCTCTGTAACATGTTTCTTGCATAAAGAGTTAGGAAACTGAGATCTCTTCACTTCTGCTTTTTATATGCACTAAAGTAACTTCGCAGACTTGGTTATGCTTGTAAGTGGCTGGTGGATTTGGCTTCTGAGGGCTTGGGGTCAGAAGATTAATGATACCATCTGAGTAGAAGTGGAAAGCAGCACTTGGTCTCCTTTGTTTAGATTCCTGTATTTTCCAAAAAGAAAACCACAAAATCTTTTTTCACTGTCACATTCTCTTCCACACCAAACCAATTACTTGTTTTGTCGACAAAACAAGATTTTCCATTTTCTGTAATATAGGGCCTGCATGATAAAAGGACCAGCTATTTGAGTAGCACACAAATTGTCTCCCCCCTGCCCCCCACTTGCCATTGCTGAGAAAAGGATTAAGTAGAGCTGGATATTTAATACCACAAGTAATTTTTAGCTTCTAGTTATTAAAAATTCTTTTAATTCAAAGATCTAAAGAACAAAAAACAGCCGTTAGAGAGCACCTCTGTTTTGAAGAGGGTAAACAGTGAACTAAAAATATTATTTCTCACTTGATTGTTATTTAAGACAGACCAGCTCACACTTTTAAAGCACACAATTTTTCAATGGTTAGTTTTTTTTCTTCTGATTCTGTGTACCGTTTCACTAGTTGTAAATACTTCCATGTTAAGGACTTCCCAAATAACTGCTCTCTTTTGGGGAGATAATACAAGAGTCCTCCAAGTTAATATTGAGCTAACTTAATGTTTGTAAAAAGTAAACACACACAGAGACAAAAGAAGAGAGCGGCAACAAAAAATCCAGATTTTTGAGCAAAGAAATGAGTACAGGGTAGCTTTTCCAGTCATTGTTTCCCAGGCAGCAACATTATTTAGCTAAAGTTATTTTAGTTATTGAAATGGCATCATTATGAGACTATAAAAAAAAAGATGGGGATGGGCAACAATAAGCAGCACATCGAGTGGCATTTATCTTCCAACAGGCTTGTGCCTTGTCCACCGTGCTGTCCTTCTGTTCTCTCTGGTCCAAATGGATTCTTCACTATACCTTTCTTCTCTGCAGCTTCCTCACAGTTTCCCAGCCCATCTACACACCTGTACATCTTTGGTGCTTCTAATGCCACCTACCAATTTTTCAAAACCTCTTTACACCCTGACAGAGAGCATGAGGAAGCAAGTTATTGCTGCTTCTGAGCTTACACGTGCTGTCTTAAGCGCCATTTTTTGGTTGTCCAACCAGTAAACTGAAATAAAGTAGATGATGGTTCACAACTTGGTCTTTCCCTAATTAGTGGCCATAATTCCAGTGTTCACTCTGCTAGGCACCAGTTTGCACAAAAAATTACAGGGACTTCATATGCTCCTTTCAAGCTCACCACTGTTTTTTCTGTAGCACCATGTAACAGCTTATGGGTGACTCTGGGTATTTTTCAATAAAGATCAAGAGGTTTCAGTAAACTGCTGAGAGATATGCATCACTTTGGAAGTCATTTTAAGGGTTTCCCTGTTCTGATCCCTCTTGATAGGCCTATGTCTGCTCTCATGGGTTTATGAGATTGTAAAGAGGATGAAAAAGCTCCCACAATTTTGTATTTTTACAGGAGCAAATAGCTGCCAGGGAGTGTAGAAGCCTCAAGAAGCTGCAGAGCCCTTCAAGTATCTTCAGCTTGTGCAAAGGCAGGAATCACTGGGTAGAAGAGTGCTGCCTCCAGCCCCCAGTGCTGGGGGGAGGCAGAAGGTGGCTTTTGAAGTGCTAAGCTGCAAAGATTCAGGCAGGTTAGAAAAGACCTGAATGTCCTGGTGAGAAGAACTGTCTCAGAAAACTGTCTTGTAACGTGCTGTATCCGGTCAACTGCAGAGGATGAAACATTCTGCTGAGTTGTGGTCCCAAAAATGCTCTTCCAGAAAAAAATAAAATTAGGGATGCACTAGTACTAAGAAAGGAATTTTAGTTGTGTGTTTTGTTTTGGTTTTTTTTATGCCATTTATAATTTGTTCTGCCTTACTTCAGGAGAGTTTTCTGCCTCAGACAGCTCCCTCACAGATATCCAGGAGCAAAGACGGCAGCCCATGCCAGACCCTGGTCTTATGCCATTGCCTGATTCTGCCTCTGATCTGGACTGGTCAAATTTGGTAGATGCTGCCAAAGCTTTTGAAGGTAAGTTTTCTGAAAGAAATCCTTAAAATGTTGGTCTTTGTACATGTTTTGTTAAGGAGTGGGTTTGTTTTGTTTTTAAATCTTGATTCTTCCTTTTGTTGTTGTTACTGTTTCTACTTAGTCTGAAGCTTAAGCTCATTTAAAATAGCAATTTAATTGTTAACAGCCTAAAACTGTAGTACTCGGGTACCATTTCTTCATACTGGAATGCCTCTGTGCTACAGTTTGGCCAAATGTCTGTGAAACTGGCTACTTTGCAATCCATGCAGAGCAGCTGCAGACATCACAGCTCGAGTGGAAAAGACATCTGGCACAGAAGTGCAAAAGTAAAGTCAAACAGTAGGGGAAATAGGAGCACACTGATGATTCCTTGCTTACTGCACTAGAAGGAACTTCTGTAGTGTGGCTCAAGTGCTCTGCCAAGGCATTTGGGGAAAATATGCCTTGTTAGTATGTACTTTTCCATTGCCGTTCTTCCCTCTGCATACTCCTTGAGTACACAAACTTTCACATAAGTGTCATTTCATCCTATGGCACTTTTTAGCTCCTTGACACTTAGTAAACTGAAGAAAACTGTAAGCTGCCTGGATGTATTTGAATTTGAAATTAAATACACTTCACCCCAAAGGGAATTTACCTTGTAGATAGTGTAATTGGTTGGAAAAGGCTTCTAGGTGCATTAAACACAAGTGCCTTTCTCTAATGTCTGTATACATGCTGTCCCACCTTCATGAAAGTGTTCTCCCTGATCCTGGATCTTTTCCCATGTTATTCTGCACGGCTGGAGAAGGCTGTGGAGTCACTTGCTTTCTTGGCTGTTCTCTGGTAGTAGCCAGAGTAGCCACCACCACACAGGGATGAAACCCAGGTTTGAATTAATTTCGCTGTGTTGGCAATTTCTACTTAAAAGATCCCTGTTTTGTTTTGGGTTTTTTTTCTGGTTTGACTGGCCTCATTAAGCTGAATCTCCTGCTTTTCTAAGTCCCAAACACACTTATGTGTCTCTTTAGAAGTGTGAACAAAGTCCATGTGGTCAGGGTAGCAAACTGACAGCTCAGATGGAGAAAAGTTGGGGTGATCTGTTGGATAGCATCTTCATCTCACCACTGTAAAAATATATCCAGATTTGACTTGGAGAGAATAGCTGTTTGATGTCAATCTAATCTCATTCTCTAGTCTCTGCCAGGTTGCCAGTAGGGGTTGACAAGTACCAAGCAGCCTAAATTCTGATTTGTGATCCTGGAAACCTCTCTGGTTGGTCTCTTCAGCACAAGCCCCAAAGCTGCAGGTAGTGATATCTGCAACCAGCTGAAACAAAAGCTGATGGATTGCTGAGCTACACCAACCTTCAGGTTTTTCATTCACAGAGAAAAAGAGGAGAGCAGGAAAAAATCCACCAAAAACCAAGGCACGTTAATTTTAGCCTTGTCGAAAGAACAAAAATTTGCTAAGCAGAAAAAGACAATACTGTTCCATTTCTAGTGAGAAAACAGCAGCTGCTGAGGAGTGATGTTAATTTGTTAAACTGCAAAGTGTTCATGTTGCTAGTTTTTCTAGGAAACTCTAGAGGTGGGGGCAGTCAGTAGTTTACAGTCTCACCACATGCAATAGTGATTTAGAGATGTGTTAAAACATCTGAGCAGTTACGAGGTCAAAAGGTATAGACTTAAGGCAGGAAAGCGGTTTTATGTTTCAATCTGAAAGCATTTTCTAAGGCATAAGGAAAAAATTTGGGGTTCTGAAAAATTACATTGCTCATTTTATTTTCCACATGTAATTTGTGCATAGTGAACTTTTCTTTCCTCAAGATAAAGGGATCTTTATGGAGTGAAGGAAGCTAAATACAGTTAGGGAGTTAATGGATAATGTCATGAAGCTATGCCCAGGAAATTCTGCACAGCTCTTGCTCCGGTTTGACTTCTTGCCTCTCTTGGAACTGGCCTTGGGTGGACTCTGCAAGTGCTTTACAGGCATCTCTGCTTTGCAATCTTATAGCATCTCCCTCCTGGAGACTTTTTTAGGCTGAGGGTGACACATGGTCTTTGTGAGCCTGCAGTGTGGTGCCAGAGATAGTACTTGCTTGTTGAATCCAGTACAGTGGAGACCCTGGTGCAAGGACTTGCAATGCCAGTTTGCTTCTCTCAGGTGGATATTGGTATGTCATTATCATCACCTTATCTTGCTTGAGAGAGACTTGTTGGATTGCTTTGAGGACCTGCAGTGTAGCTGTTGCACTGTTCAGGAACAGATAATCTTTACTGCTGCCATTGTTTTTCTGTTTGCCTTCTCAGTTCAGCGAGCTTCATTCTTTGCTGCTGCTGATGAAAATCACAGACCTGTGAGTGCTGCCTCCAGCAGTGATCAGGCTGAGGACCAGCTTACTGCACAGATAAAGCCTTATACAGGGTAAGTAAATACACCAGATATGCTGACTTCTTCAGCTACAAACTGAGGAAAAGAGTAGGAGCATCTTTATCTGGAAGCCATCTCCAGGCTTCACAGAAGAACTCTTCACAAGTTCTCTTGAAGATGGTGGTGGGAAGTGAAAATGTAAGAATCGTAAGTCCAGTTGAGCCTTTTTGTGAGTTTCTTGTTTGAGAAGTTGATGAACGTGTCCAAAGCAATGGTACTTCAAGGCACATATAATGAAGAGAAGTGTGAAGTGATAGGAAGGCCCCAATTAATGAGTTACATTTGTTCTACTGATTAATGTGCTTCATGTGTTCTGTGTACTCTTTATTAGGTACCTTTTGTTCGTTTTGTGAATTCTTAGTGCACCTGAGTGTACACCTACATAAAGCCACTTGGTATAGACAAGGCTGTTGGATACTCTATGTGAAGACAGTAAATCATATCAGTACCTGTTCTTCTTTCCTGCTTTCAACAGTAAAGAATCTCCTCCAACTCTCGCCTCTAAAGTGGACCAACTGGAAGGCTTGCTGAAGATGCTGCAAGAGGATTTAAGGAAGGTAAACATTTAATCTTCAGAAAATCTGTATTTAGTGCTGATAGGTGATGTTAATAACTGTGTGATCCTGCTTTGCCGTGCCTGAGCCTGCGACAGTCGCATCCTTGTACCCAAAACCAGACATTACTACTTTTCTCAGGCCGTACTTCGAATTATGCAAGGCTAGGGACAAATTTAGACACTCTTGCCCTAGCCTTGCATTTGTAGGTGTCTTATTCCTCTGCTTAACATAGGAGGGTGACCCAGGGTGCCTCCTCTCCTAATTCAAGTCCACCATGAAAGGCTTGAAGTCAGTCCGTGTAAATATATTGTGCTGATATTGAAAAGCTGATAGTATTATCTAAACATAAAACTTTATAATGTGGGAATTTCCTGTGTTGTGTTACCGCCTGCTTCGTCCACGAAGGATCTGCTGTGGTCAGATGAAAAGTCTTTTAGCTGGGGAAGTCTTTGCAGGAAAATGTCCCATCCCTTATTTAGTTAACCATCAGCAGTTGCACGTGCATGTACATACAGAACAGGGCATGCCTGATTTTAACTTGCCACTTGAGGAGCCAGATTGTGTCGTAGAATTTAATGTAGAAAAATCCTGCTCATTCAAGCAAAAAGTGGAGAAGGAAGTGTCACAAATGTCCCTTGGATGTAAAACTGTGTTCCTGCACATAAGATCCATATAAAGAATGATACTCAGGCTCTCTTAAGAGATTCTTGCCTTTCTGTATTGGTAGGAAGCATGACCTAAAATTTCCACTAAGATCTGTATTTTTCCTCATGCCTAAGGAAAAAGAGGACAAGGCCAGTCTTCAGGCCGAAGTGCAACATTTGCGGGAAGACAACTTGAGGTTACAGGAGGAATCCCAGAATGCAACTGAGAAACTGAAGAAATTCACCGAATGGGTTTTCAACACAATTGATATGAACTGAGAACAGTGTGTGGGGAAGGAAACTATCTGTTATGAATATTATTACTGGGACTTAAGCTTTAATGCCATCTTAATCATGACATGTGAAAGTATAGTCAGAGCGCTTTCCTGTCCTTCATCCTCTGATAACCCTTTTTTGCATCTCTGCGCGCACTCAGAACAATTGCAGATTAACAATCAATGTCTGCCTTTTGTAGAAAAAAAAAAAAACAAAGTAAATAATTTTAAAAAGGTAAAATAAAAGTTTAACTGCTAAAATGTGAATGTCTATTTTTTGCACATTGTCTCTTTATCTGTTATGTACAAAATGATTTGGAGGCGGGATCAGGCTCTCTGTTCCTTCTGCTTCTGTTTTCATTAACTCCTTTCTCTCTGTTTCAGGTAATCTGCTTTTCCTTGCAGCTTTGGCAAATATTATGACATCTAGAAAAGTAGAAAGAAATGTTTATTTTACTGCTCTTCTTAGGTTGTTTTCTGAAGTATGCCACAGACAAGGGGATGCGATGCAATGTTTTAGGCGTCTCCTTAGCAATTTGCGCTTGATTGCTCGTGCTACCTTCCCATACATTACAGAGAACACGTGTCCATAGTGTATGGTACAGTACAACCAGCATCATAACATTTGGAGAGAGTCTAGAGATGTGAGCCATGGGTGAGGCATATGATCACACATCTATTGCATTAGCATTTCTGGTAGCCTTTGTTTCCCATGGAAACAACGGCTGCAAGTAACTTTGCAAACAGCAAAACTGGGCATGCTGCAGTCCATGCTGTATCAGGCAAGCTGAGACATCCCGAGTACTGCTGCTGTACCACTTCAGCGTAGTCCCCTTCCCTTCCAGGGGAATCTGTCACTTGCATATGTGCAGAAGACCTGGGCTGAAGTTGTAAAGAGATTAAGATTTCTTTCCCCTGAAGTGTTTCTATGAAAATCCACATAAACCATCTCTGTGCACCTGCCCTCCCATTCCATTTCTCTGGACTTCTCAAATCACAACAGATTTGAGAATTCTTTACTCAACTTGTGTTTTATTACATGAGAGGTCTTAAATATCTTTTACAATGGTAGACAGAGGAATATGCAAAGGTGAATTAGAGAAGTGTCTTTTTTCTAAGTACTGGGATAGGATTGGAGCTCTGAAATTCCCAATCCCCATTGAAACTGTCTAGCATGAGATTTTTCCAAACTGTCTCATGCCAGGAAACACAATTTCTTGTTCTTTGAAGGAACAGCTAACTCACCACAACGTGTTACCTCTCCTGAAAATACCTTTTAGCTGTCAGAATACGAGTTCTAATCGTCACAGTCTGTGCAGGTGTTGAACTGTGCAGTGTGTTGAGAAACATTTTCTCCTCCCTTCTGAGCATACATTCACTACCTTAATAAATACTGCCTTGCATAAGGCACAGTGTATTTGGGGGTTAATTTCAAGAGCATCCACTCCCTCCCCTTTACCACATTCTCAAGTAGACAGATTAAAATCATCGGGCATAGTTTTGTCACAGAAACTTCCATGCTCTTTTCAAATCCTTTTTTTCATGGTCTTTAATCTTGCTTCACTCAAGTACACACTGCACTTCAACCTCAAACTTCATTTGTGATGCTAATCCCCATGGAGTTCTTCTCTAATGTTTTGTCATGGAAATGGATCTCTTTGGAACTATTTCTGGAGTGCTTTTGTAAAGGTTTAGAATGTCTTGGGTTTTTTAATGACTTGTATGAAGGAGATTTATATAATGCCTGATATTATTTGTAAATGGGAAATACTGCTAACATCTCTGAGCATCCTGAAGTCTTGCTTTTATTCTCTTATTTTTAAGTTTGTTTTTTATTTTATTTCAAAAAATATTTTGGGACTTGGGGCAGACTATTTATTAGAGTTTTGCAACAGAGTTCTTCTTGTATGATGCCACTGAAGGCCACTTGTAAAATTCTGACAATAAAACTCATTTTAAAGGCTCTTCTAAACCATTTTCTTCTGATTTTGTTGGCTTTGTTGTTTAAGACTTCCCAGAGTGCCCATTCTTCCTGCTTTCTTGCACCGCTTTTCTTAGTGCTTAGCAATAGAGTTTCATTCTCTATCAGATTTCCACTTATCCCTTTGAAGGCTGTTCCTTGGTACAGGCACATCATCCCTTGACTTTTTATCTCCATTACTGCACATTTGTATTTTCTTCCCCAATTTACAAGGTTTTGCTGCTTTTAACAGTGACTGAACTTCACCAGGCTGATATGGTAGAGAAGGGCAGTGATATATTTTTTTGGTTTAGAATTTTTCAGGATTTTAGAACTGACTTGGAAAAATTGAAGTCAATTTAATTCAAACCCAGACTTGCCTGGCACATCTGCCCAAGGGCACGCACAGCTTTCAGCACCCCAGAGCTAAACCTGTGAGCATACATTAGATGTTAGGTTTGTTTTCCAGATCTCCTAATTTGACTTAGGAGATAACCTTGGACATGTTTTGAATAGACCTTTTTTTTAGCCTGGTAGATCACCATTCTGTGTGGCTCAAAAACATGGAACTAGGTCGGTTTGTAGGAGAAGCATCTTCCAGGTTCACTGAATGGATCTTTGAAAGGCATGTGGGGGAGAAAAATCTGCATCTTCCTGGCAGTGAAGTACCTGACCAAGAGAGCTCTGAAGCAGCAAAAGCAAATAGAAGCATCTGATTGAAAAACAGGGGTTGTATCTTGGAAAGGAAACTAGATGCTGTCTTACCATTTATAATAGGATACTGGTAACTGAGTTAAAGCAGAAAGTTTCTTGCAGGTCAAAGAGTTGCCCTGCCCATACTCATAATGAATTCATGCCACCGGTTCCCACACTCCACCATGTGCACTGCTAGGTCAGCCTAGACCAGGGCAAGATGTAACTTGCAGACATCTCACAGACTAAGTAGTTACTGACCTAAGCAGAAGGTGGGTGCCTGTGGGAGAAGTGTGGGCTCTGCCTTCCTAGTTCACCTGCTTCTCCTGAGAAAGTGATGTTTTATATGCCTGGAAGCAGTTTTGTATTCCTTGTCCACATTTCTGTGCAAAGGTACTGTTCTTCCTGTGACAGGCATTTTGGATAACCAGATGTGGCTGGTACAGCAGCAGAAGGTTGCCTTCCCTCAAAATCCCCAAATCAGAGGGGGTCACCGCAGGGGGTCTTCAGCTTGCATGATCGGTAACTCGGAAAAGAAGCAGGGTGTAGGTAACGGGTAAGAGGGTGTCCGGCTGCGAAAAGAGGTGAGCTACAAGGCATTCAGGAGGTGGGATTGTGAGGGGAGAGGACGGTGGGAAGGTGAGTGGGGAGCCAGTTATGGGGCTAGGGAAGAGATGTTATGGGGATGAAATGTAACACATGCAGGTTTTGCTTCTCTAAAAAGGTGGTTGCTCTACGATATTCCTGTAGGAAGCTGTGTTCCAAACTCAATGAACAGCTGTTATGAGGAATTCTTTTCCCTCAACTTTTCCTTTTCACAGAATCACAGGATTACTGATGCTGGAATAGACCTCCAAGATCATCAAGTCCAGCCTATGATTCAACACCATGACATCAGCTAGACCATGTCACTAAGCACCACATCCAGTCTTTCCTTTAACACCTCCAGGGATGGCGACTCCACCACCTCCCTGGGCAGTCCATTCCCTTTCTGTGAGGAAGTGCTTCCTAAAATCCAACCTAAACCTCCCCTGGTGCAGATTCAGGCCATGCCCTCTCGTCCTGTCACTAGTTGTCTGGGAGAAGACCCTGACCCCCACCTGACTACAAATTCCTTTCAGGTAGTTGTAGAGAGTGATAACATTTCCCCTGAGTCTCCTCCAAGCTGAACAACCCCAGCTCCCTCAGCCTCTCCTCCTAAGACTTTCCCTCCCGTCCCTTCTCCAGCCTCATCACTCTCCTCTGGACCCTCTCCAGCACCTCAATATCCTTCTGGCAGTGAGGGGCCCAGAACTGCACCCAGTACTCGAGGTGAGGCCTCACCAGTGCCGAATACAGGGGCAGAATTACCTCCCTAGACCTGCTGGCCACACTATTCCTGATGCAAGCCAAGATACCATTGGCCTTCCATGCCACCTGGGCACACTGCTGACTCATGGGAAAGGTCCTCATAAACCAGGCACAACTGGAGAGGGTTGTCTTATCTATATAGTTCTTATCTTGTACTGCCCTCTTTTGGGTAGCCGAGTTACAGATACTCTTTTGAAGCAGTCATATGTCTCCGAGCAGACACTTCAGTCTGGCGTTAGTTCTGTATGTGAGCAACTTGTTTTGCTGCAAGACAGCAGGGGAACAGAGGTGGTTATTGTTTACCAGTTGATATGACATCCAAAATTGGATTCTCTGGAGGAGAGATGACACTGTTCCTCCTCTGCCACTGCAGCTGGAGCAAGGACACGGGCTTTGCTGAGGTGATTGCTAATGGACAGGAGCTGGACAATAAGATGAAGAGGCTTGTGCAGATGCCTTAACTTCTTCCTGATACTGGCTGTGGTAATGAAATCCTTGCTGTGCTGTTTGAGGCAATGTGGGAAGGGAAAAAAAGCTCATAGAAATATTTACTGTAGAGCTCTGTGGCAAGAGCCCCTTCCCCTTAGCTTCAGCTGGGTGTGAGAGGAACAAGCCTGAGGAGTTTCTGTGAATCCAACTTGTTGGAGGCCATGGCCTGGATTTGGAGCCCCATTTCCCCAACACAGGTGGTGGCTGATGGCAGCCACCTTTTTGCAGTGAAGACCAGCTGCAGCCTCTGTCCAGGAAAGGCTGACCCTCTCTTACTTTCCAGTGCAGCAGCCTGGGGGAGTCATGCTCATCTTTGGAGAGATGCAGCTGACTGCGAGAGGAACTTGTGGGATTTTGCCTACTCAGTATGCAAGGTCACAGCAGGAAAGTCCCTCTCTTCAGCTTCTCCTGCACTTGCATGGACCTGTCTCCCTTCAGAAGGTGATTTCAGTGTGTCACAAACAGCTTGTGTTTCTCCCAGATGTTTGGTGTCTGAATGATTGAGAATTCCTCTGGGGAGTAAAACCAGAGTGCTGCAGCAAGCCACACAGCATTCCCAAACCACAGGGCTGGGGGCTGCAGAATCTGTGGTCTGTCACAAGGTAACTCATGTTGGAAGGATTGTCAGGAAGTCTCTTGTCCAACCTCCAACCAAAGCAGTGTCAACTCTGAGGTGAGACTAAGGTTGGTCAGGACTTTATCTAGCTCAGTCTCAAAAAAAACCTTCCAAGGATGAAGACTGCTTAGTCTCTTTGGGCAACAAACACATGACCATCCTTATTGTGAAAATGTTTTTCTTTTTTGGGGGTTATTTGTAGAAATGTGTAACCCCAGTAGCAGTTGCAGGCTGTGTTTTGCCTACATTCCTCCAAGAGTTCATGCCCCAGGAGCCTGTAGCGTCCTTGAAAGCCTGTGAGCCCCTATGCTGGGGCTAGCAGCAGAGCACCCACTTTTGGTTTCCCTCTGTAGAGTTTGTCAGGACAGAGACCATGCAGGTTGGTGGGTGCTGAGCTTTGTTAGCTCCACTTCTGACAGTACAGTTCTGTTAGTTTTTTTCTGGGGTTTCTCATTTCTGTATTCAGGGTATCCCCTATTCATCCCCTTAACCAGGCCCAGATTGGGCTCCCTACGAGAAGGATGCACTTGCTCCTAGGGAGGAGGCACAGTTGCTGGGCAGGTGATGCTCTCAGCAGCCGAAGGAGGCACACCAGCTCAGCTTTCAGCACACAGGGATGGCAGAGACTGAAACTAGGGTGTGTGCTCAGGGACTAGGGCTAAATGTTGTTTTCTAACCTCATGTTGAGATAGTGGCAAATGCCACCAATTAAGTAACTGAAGAGGTTTTACACCACAGGGGCAAAAAAAGCAGGGACTTGTCCTGGTGCTGTTTTAAATTTTATTCCTGTTCTTTCCTCTTGCTTCCTCTCACATGCTCCTGCATTTTTCTTCCAGCAGTTTGTTTGTTTTGTCAGGTGGCTGAGGACTGCCATTCTGCTGCCCAGGATCTGGTGCAGGATGAGTGACTGCTGCGCTGGTCCTGTCAGCAAAGCTGTGACCGCCCATGGCTGAGCTGAAGGGCGAGGCTGAGCTGAGCACCTGAGGCACTTTCCAGAACAAACAGCTTGACTGCTCCCTTGACTTTGTGAAAGGGGTCGAGGTGCGTTTGCATTTTCCTTGTACCTCATACCCCAAATGGAGTTTGCTTACCTGGAGCTGGGAGACTCAGCTGATAAACTTATCTGTGTGGAAGGAACAAGCTATGTCATGTACCAAGAGCTATGTGCCAGAGATAACGCCTGGGATGTGTCCACCCACATGCAGCAGAAACAACCAGTATGTGCTTGCCTGGCACTTCATTGCTTGGGAGTTTCAGCTCAGTCCAGCTCTGCATAGAGGAGGGGCCCAGAGCTCTGCTCTGCCAGCTCCTGCTGCAGGCACAGCATGGATGGCAGCCTGGGGAGATTTCAGTCTCTTTGTTTCCCCTGACCCATCACATTTGATCCTAATAGTGGGATAGTATAAATGTGTTTTTTTCTTTCTTTTTAGTTTTTTTTTTTTTTTTTTTTTTTTTTTTTTTTTTTTTTTTTTTTAAGAGATGAGGGGTTTTTTTTAAGCTCTGCACGAGTTTGACAAATGCCATTCTTCACATTGGTAGACAGGTCAGTCACCACAACCTGCAAGTTCTGCTGGTATTATTGACTGGCAGATTGCTTTGTGACTTTTCTTGCTTTATGTTCTTCCTCCACTCATGCTCAGTATGAAGCCTTAGACTGAGCAAAAAAAAGAAGGAGCAGAGAGGGTTGTATAGAACTGACTTCTTGCCTGCTTAGTCTTTGCCTCAACATTGATTCTTGCCTGTGTTTTGCCATAGGTAGGACTGTTGAAACTGAAGAATTTTGCATGTGTGAAGTTTTCAAGATAACCTGGACATCCATCATGGAGGGTAAACATCTGAGAACTGCACCATCTTCTGCTAACTGTTCAAGCACTAAGCAAGAAATCATCTCTGCTTGATGAGAATCTTGATGAGGTTACACCTACAGCATAGAAAATGTGACTCTCTGATTTCTCTTTCAAGGCTTCCATTGCCTAAAAGCCACACTGGAAAGAGAATTAGTTCCAGAGCTCTGATTTGTTTGTCCTGATTTCCCAGTTAGATCTCAACTGACGTTCTGCAGTTAAAACCTGAAGGTTTTAGCCTGACTTGTTTTCTCACTGAGCCATCTTTATTAGGTGGTTAAAATATGGGACATACCTCAGCCTACATAGCAGAAACTCATCGGAATCAGAGCAGTGTAGTGTGGGTCTCCGGTCTGTTGTAAACTGTCACCCCCACGTCCTGCCACTCCCGTGGGTCTTGGGCGTGCTGCCTGCGTCATGTCATCTTTGTGGCCAGAACAGTCAGAAATGATGGGAACTGCCTCACAGAAAGGTGCTGGCAGGCAAAACCATCTCATCTGAGGTCGAGAAAAGGCAGACGGGCTCTTCACACAACAGTCAATAGCGGAGCCACAGCCAGCCTGGACAAGAGCCCTTGAGGTGTTTTCCCAGCAAACTAGTGGCCAGCAGAACAGGAAAAACCAGGGCTGCTCTCTGTGAAGCAGGACTGTGACAACTGAAAAGGGAGAGGCAGACTGAAACTCTGCATGTAAGCACACACCAGCCTCTCTTCCTGAAGTGAGAATTAACAGAGTAGTCTTGGAGCATGCCTTTGGGGACACAGAAAATTTGCCTTCAGCTTCATTAGGTTTCTGGGAGAAGGGGAAGGGGAGTTGGTTTGGTTTGGTTGTTTTTTTTTTTTAAGGCATACTATCCACTTGCAGCCTAGTCTGTCTTAGACTACATTTTAGCAGTTTTATACAAGACAGATCTGAAAAGATCAATTGGCAGTATCTAAAGAGACAGATAAAGGCTGTATTGGTTTCATAAGGTGCTGAAGTGGGTGAAATTTCTGCTGGCTCCTGAACTTCACTTCTGTCCCCATATAAAGGGGAAAACCAGCAAGGTTTCCCCTTATGTAGCTTTGCACTTGTGGGCTTTGTAGCCACAATCAGCTTAAAACAGTAGGCTTGAAGGGACATGCTTTCAGAAGAACTTCTCTGAAAGGGAGAAGGAAGAAAGCAGAATAGCTTGAGTCCTTTTGGGAGACTACAGAGAGACCTAAAAAAAGTTTGGAAAGCAAGAAAGCAGTAGCAGATTTCTCAGAGGCATAACAGAGCTAATGGAGTCTTGAGTGGGATCTCCCAAAGGGCTTGTGCAGGTGAGGTGCTGAGCTGGCACTAAGCCCGGGTATGCCTACCAGGAGCATGGGGCAGCTCCATGCTCCAGCAGTCTTGGGTCTGCTGCTGGGTTCCTGGGCCAAGGCTCCAGGCTGAGCTCGGAACAGAGCTGTCTGACCAGGCTTTTTGGACTATTGCATTTGGAGTTGGAGTTGTTCAGCCAGGTGTAATCCATCTGCAGGCTTGAATTCAGATGTCTGGGTTGGTTAAGTTGTAGTGAGAAATAAACCAGGAGAGTGACTTAAATGAAGTTTATTGAAACAGTTAAACATAACTGCTGCTGGATGCACAGAAATCCATTATAAGGTGGTTGGTTTTTTGTTTGTTTGTTTGTTTTTTAATTCTGTCGTGGGCTTAGACTTTTTAGATGCTTTGCTGAAGATGTCTTGATTCTCAATGTGTCTTGTAGCACTGAAGCTTGCCGGTGCAGGGGTGCCTGTTGCTGAGAGATGGCTGTAGAGCTTCAGCAGCTGTTGATTCCAGGTTCTTAGTGGTTTCCATTAACTCATTGGATTAGCTGGTTTTTCAAATATCAGTAAAAAAATCCCCTTTTAGAGTTGATTTTCATATAATTTCAATACTATAGCAGACTATAGCATATTTCATCTGGACTGGTCTATGCTGGTGTTATTTTAAAGTCACAGGATCAGGAAAACTGAATTTACACACGTGAGCAGTGCCAGGAGCAGGGCCTAGAGAGACAGGGTGGAAAGACTCCCTTGCCAGATCTGTTGTACTCTGACATGAGACCGGAGGGGATGTTGCAAAGGTCCCCTGCCCAAGTATTCAGTAGTTCTGCACACCCAACCTTTAGGGCACCAGCATTCATCACTTAACTGCTACTGTGTACTTACGAGGTCAAAGCCTTGTATGTAAGGCAGGACTAAAAATCACTTCCTACAATGAATTTACAAATCAAAGCATTCAAAATTAGTATCGGCCTTTGAGGACATCTTAATCTTAGTGCCATCCACTTTCCTCCAAGGTCTCTATGGTCTGACAACACATATCAGGAGCTACCTGACAGGTGAATGGTGGGATGTACAGTAATCCATTAATTATTTGTTCATACAGCACTTGTACGATGGCCTCACTGATAGCAGTTGAAAGATTTTTTTGCTGCCATGCCTATGCTGTGAGCTATCTTTGGTTTAATTTCTGAGATCAGCTCTATGAATTAATTAGTTCTTATTAAACTGAAATATGTTTTAGTCATCCTCATCTGGACATGAATAAATATCAAGAAAGTATTTTTTTTTTACTTATTTGACATAAGACAAGTACTCTACTTGATCAGAAGTAGTACTGCCCAGCTGGGGCTCATGTGACCTCAGCGGGTTGGTAGCACTGGATGAGATGGAAGCCAGCCTGGCTTGGTGCTCAGCACTGGGCATCTAGCTACAGATACAAGGGCAGGGCAGATGTGCAGAGTTATTCCCCCAGAATATACCTACAGCAATTTGGTTTAGGAACTTCCTGACCAGAGGGGTCATGGTTGTGTGCCAGAGCCCTCAGTGGTTTTTCTTCCATGAATTTAAGTGTATCTGTCCCTCAGAGGCTCTGCAGCTACCCCCTGTTAGCTTATTCCAAGTTTCCACTCACTAGGTCACCTGCTTAAGCAGACACAGCAAGTGATCACTCCCTATTTGCTGTCCTGAAGCCACTCATGCTTTAAAATACCTTTATTGTGTTGTCCTTCAGTTGTCTCTTTTCCATTCTTGGTCAGGCCTTCGACTTATTTCATGTGTGGAAACACTTACAATTCTTTCCCCTTGCTCTTCTCTGAGCCCTTTGCATTCTGCTCAGTCCCTATCAGATGGCAGGACCAGAAGTGCACACAGTCTTTGGGATGCAGATGCACTGCCGTGTTATCCTGACATTCTCCATTCCATTCTTTACCCCCTCCTGAGTATTCCTAACACTTCATTTTTTTAACTGCTACTGAAAATAAACTATATGATGTCATTTCTAAGAATCAGCTCAAGAGCCCATCTTGATATAATGAGGTCAGCACTGCTTTTCCCATGTCCATTATTTTGAATTTCCAGGCTGCAGTTTTTCTGCTGTTTTCTCATCTTGTTATTTGGTAGCATGTGGTTGTTTTGCATCTCTTCACAGATAACCCTTCTGGTTTTACTCAGCATATCCTCATGCCACCAGGAACTTTGTCACATTTCTTACCTGCTCAATTTCCAGGTAATTTACTGAGTCCACCATACATTGCAGCCTTCAACACGCATCCCTCTGATACTGCCCTGGTGAACTCTCCATTGTGAAAGACTGCTGCTTGTTTCCCCCTTTTATTTCCCCTCCTTTAATCATTCACCCACTCATTATCCCATGAGAGTTTATAATCCTAGAGAACCTTTGAGGAAGAAGTTTGCTTCAAGGCCCTTCAGGAGGATAAGCAGGTGGTTGTATTCACCTAGTCTTTCTTGTCCACATACTTGATGGCTGCTTCAAAGACCTCTAATAGATTTTCCATGAGGAAGACAACATGGGAGGTGGAAGGAGAGAATGATGGTGAAAGTACCAGTATTTCCTCCCTTCTACCAAACAGCCCAGTGGGAATAGAGTTTGTTCAGGACGCTGCAAGACTCTGCTTCATTGCCTCCTTTCTCTAAGGGGATGTGATATTGCATCTCCCAGGGAAGCATCCTAACTACCAGACTGGTAGCTTAACTTTTTTTTTTCTCCCAGGTTTTCTTGTTAGATCTCTTTGATTTGTCTTACAATATGCATTGGTTCACGTATGGTAATTTCTAGCCTGGTGACTGACATTTATGTTGCTTTTTATCCATTGCTGTTTGAGTGAATATTTGGTTCTGCCTGTTGGAAGTGAAACCAATGGCAGTGAAAACAACTGA
This sequence comes from Megaceryle torquata, assembly GCA_024611175.1. Lineage (NCBI taxonomy): Eukaryota > Metazoa > Chordata > Aves > Coraciiformes > Cerylidae > Megaceryle > Megaceryle torquata. Next base: position 7,036 of record JANIJG010001584.1, on the reverse strand, counting down.
CAGCAGAATTGCAAACAGCCCACAGATGAGGATGCTGAATTAAAAAAAGAGATAGAGATTTGAAAATGAAGGTGCTGGCTTTTTTTGCATTGCCAAACAGAGACCTCAACTACCTTCTTCACAGTGATGTCCAGCCTCCATCAGCCAGTGGGTTAACTCTTCAGAGCATTTCCCTTTCTTGTGGATGTCACTACTCTGAGCAAGTACTTTGTGGATATTCACAACCCCTTGGCAGGGGTAAGGAAAGCAGGGATGATCATTGCCTGGTGATGGAGTGTCAAGGATTGGGGCTGGACTGGCCACTAGACAAGTGACAGATGCTCTCTATTCTCTTCTCTCCCTTCCCAAAGGGAAAGAGAAAAGGAATAAGGGAAAGAGACATGGATTGAAAAAGAAAAGTAAACCAGCTTTATTGAAACCATAATAATAAAATTGAATGTATACAAATACAGACAAAATCAATATCAAACCCAACCCCCATGATGGCAATTACATCACCATCACCACTGATGCTGTGGAGCAGGCACAGGGGAAGTCCCAGACTGGACTCAAGGGCAGATGGGCACTTGATTAAGGAGCTGGATTCTGGAACTTGATTCAGGAACACACAGATCAGGATTGAAGGCAGAACGGACAGAGTCCTCCTTGGGCACCAGCCATTGAAAAAGAGGCTTGACCCTTGTGATCTCTCAGCTTTATACTGAATATGACATATATGGGATGGAATACCTTGCTGGTCAGTTTAGAGTCACCTGTCTTGTCCACTTCTCCCTCCAGGTGCAGCCTTTTGCTTACTGCACCCCCCAACACGGCACACAAGATTCATCAGTGACCTTGGTCTTCACAAGAGCAAGTATAAACAAGTGCCTTTCTGCACACACTAGTTCTTGGCAGTAACTCTAAAGGTCGAGAGTTATCACTCGCAGATGTTGCCTGCAAAAATATGCTGATAACTTCAGAAAGTGCAGTTACTTGGAAGAGACTGAGCTGAAAGAAAATCACCAAACAGAATTGTCTAACTCAAACCAGGACATGGGGGGGGGTGGGGGCAGAGGATGTGACTGAAACCAGGTAGGTATACGAGGATTATAATTAAGTCAAATGACAGTTGATCAGAAAGGAACTGTTTTCTCTTTGGGCTTGCAGTAATGGTGTAAAGCTCTGGGCAGGAGTAGGGGAGGACTTGCCCAGCTCAGCTGTTTGGTACTCTTGTGCTTAGGACCGTGCAGATGGGAAATCACAGCTCTCTCTTGCCCAGGTAAGAGAAAGCACTTGCACTTATCCTACAGAGATTAATCCTCCTGTGTTCCCCAAGGATGAACTAGGCTTAATAAGATCTTTTTCTGCATCTGATGTCTGTGGCAAAGCCAGAAAACTCTTAGCAGGGTATTAGCTGACACAGTGATACTCTAATGCACTTTGTAATTCACTTCTTATTCATGAGGCCTGACAGCTATTTTCAAAATGTGTTTCAGGATTGCACAGTCCATGTGGATAGGTTTCTTCTTGCTGTGTCAGGTACTTTGGGTATTGAGAGACAATGATAAAAATGTTTGTGCATGGCAGTTTTCCTCTGTGTTACTAAGAAGCCAGCAGAGACCAGTAGGCTATTGCCAAGACAGAGGCAGGAACTTGGCTTCTGGACTCTTTTATTCCTTTGGCCTCAGATAATAATTTGGACCTAACCACTTCTTCTGTCACTATGATTTCTCCAGATGTACTCAGTGATCTTGGAAACTGCCTGGTCCAAGCAGCTTTCTGAGTGCCACAAGGCTGCTCTGTTTCCAATTACTGCACCTACCAAGGATCCAGTTCTAGGAACAGCCTTGTGATGGCTGGGAGCTGCTCAGATGGGGGCAAAACCCCTTTGACTTGGAAAGGACTTTGAGCAGCAGAGAGGTTTTCCGATCCACGGCAGCTGAAGCTAATAGGAAGATCTGTACTGAATTCAGGATGTGCTGGCTCACATTGGGTAGAATTTTGGCAGCTTGCATGGCTATCAGACTATGATGTTATGTGTCTTCTGTAGCAGACAGGAACTAGGAGAAGAAGGGCAAACCGTGGCCTCCCAGGCAGCTGGGAGGTATCTTGATGCATCAGATATGGTTGAGAGCACCAACTTTTGTAGTGATGAAGGGGGAGCTGGGTAAGAGCCAAGAAACACTAGGCCTTGTCTTTGGCATGTTTTTCTGACCATAGGCTGAAAGATGGAAAGATGAAGAATGTAACACCTAAGAAATGCCTTTTTTGCATATTTAGGGTTTAGGCGGCGATAGAAACTTGTTTAGAAATGCCAGCTTTTCTGTCAGTGCTTGTCCTGGGCTAGAGAGGTGCTAACAGGCACTCTGGACCAACACACAGAGTTCTCTGTTCCCATGGCAGCTCTGTTAGGGCTTCTAGCCAAAGCCCGCTGGTCCACTGAACATGGGATCTTTGACATTAACCATAAGAGATCAGTCCAGATCTATCCCTGGGTTTCCTGCAGAAATGCACTTCCCATAGTTTGACTAGAACACATCTGCCTCATCTTACAGGTGCTGGTTTTAAGTCGGCTTTGCTGCTCTAAACAGGTGATTCTCATTTGTTGATGATCCAGCCTCCCTAACGTTTCAGGCACCTCTGAAGGCTCTTCTAGAAGCCATCACAAGTAATCCCAGGTCGGGGTCTGCATCCACATGGAAACTTCACCCACCGGGGAAGATGTGCGGGGGGGCTGTTTTGCTGCAGCAGAGACACCCTGGTGAACCATGTGGAGGATTTTTTTTTTTTTTTAAGGAAGTAAAATGAGTGAAAAGGAGAGCTTCCCAGCAGGGGGGCTGACCCAGCTTTCTTTTGTACCCTTAGGAAAGCCCCAGTGGTGAGGGGGAAGGGAAGAGGGAAGGGAGAAAGGAAGAGGGAAGGGAATTGGGGGAAGGGAAAAGGGAAGAGAAAAGGGAAGGGAAGGGATGCCCTCTGCCGATGATGTCGCCAAACACTGCAGAATCCACAGCTCACAGAGTGTCTCTTAGCCGTTCCTTCATCTCCTGCCGCTGCCTTCCCTTTACATGCAGCCCTCTCCCTTTACTTGGGTTTCTTTACCTGCTTACCCACCTTGGGTTTAGGGACAGGCAGTTGTTCCGGAGGTTTCTGATTTTTTTGTTTGTGTTGTTTTGGGGTTCTTTTTGTTTGTTTTGTGGTTTGTTTTTTGATTGGTTGGTTGGTTGGTTTTTTGTTTTCCCCACAGCGTGGTCATTCTCGGGGGAATAATCTTGTGCAAGTCATTTCATGACACTGTCTCAGGTTCCCAGTGAGTAGAATGGACACAGGAGCTTCACTTTCCCTGTGAAATACTTTGAAATTTGCTTATTAAAAAATTATATAGGAATGGTGTTCTGTTAATGAAAAAATGTTCCATAGGAACTGTGCTACTGCTGGCCCTCTGGAAAGAGATGAGGGTGGGGGGACAGGCACACACTTCAGGGCTGCCTGGAAGCCCAGTTTATTGTTATAAACTGTTTCCTTCACCAGCCTGAACATTGTCTGCTTGGAGAAAGATCCCCTTGCTTACAATTATAGGTTTTAATCTATGTGTCCACTCATTATTTCAAGCATAAAAATTGAAATTTGTTTCTTTAAGAAATCAGGGCTGATTCGTCTTTGGTTGTGCAGCTGTGTTTCCGAGGGGTAACAGTGTGTTTCTCAGCTAGTAAATGCTATTAATATTACATATCTGTCATGAGAAAGAAGAAAGCACGCTGGTAGTTTGGCAGAAGGTCCCTGGTAAAAGAAAGCATGTCATGCTCTTACTGCATGATTTGCCCATTGTCCTCTTGCTTCGCATCTTCCACAGATGCAGGCTGGAGATGTAAAGAATAGCACATTCTGTTTTTCTTGCAAAACCCACTGTCTTCTCAAAAATGCTCCTTTAACTTTTTATAAGTGTCAGCTCTGCTCAATCCCTGTTTCTCCTCCTACCTTTTTATGGTTGTAAAGCGTTTTAGATGTGTAGTGTGGTTGTCATAGGCCATTTTCCTCCCGCTGTGCTGAATCAAGACTGTAGACAGCTGAGATTCTTCTCAGCGGGTGGAATCAGCTGTCAAGTGATAAGAAATGTGCAGTCCCTGCTTTTTACATCCACTGTTGTGGGCTAATGGATGTGGTTGCTAATCTTAAAGCAGCAGCAGAATCAGAACATACCCCAACTGTGCTTTAGTGTTTCTTGGGATGACGTTTCCGGTTGTTCAGCTGGGTGTAAGGTGGTGGTGGGATATGCTTATAGGGTTAGTCTATAAGCATCATCTATAAAACTGCTGCTGCAGGTGTTGCTCAGCTAAAAGAAAATTACTGGGTTTTGACATTTCCAGTGAAGTTACAGAATCGCAGAATGTTAGGGGTTGAAGACACCTCCAAAGATCATTGAGTCCAACCCCCCTGTCAGAGCAGGACAAAACTAGAGCAGATCATGCAGAAATGTGTTCAGATGGGTCTTGAAAGTCTCCAGAGAAGGAGACTCCACAACCTCTCTGTTGTCTATTCCAGTGCTCTACAACTATTACAGTAAAGAAGTTCTTTCTCATGTTGAGGTGGAACTTCCTGTACTCTAGCTTGAAAGTTATGTAAGTGTGAAAACAATGATGGAATGTATTGTCTGTATATGAAGAGCTGGAAAATTGGTTTGCTTGCAGGGTTAATAAAACAGAGCTTTTGCCATGTGTAGGGACTTCTAGCACTGCCTGGGACCACAAATTTGCAGCCACACTGAGCACATTAATTAAAAGTAACAGGATGAGGTGTATCCTCTGAAGGTTTGTGCACCGACAAAGTCCTGAAGCCCAGCCCATTCTTCCTTCTCTCTAAGTCAGTTGCCATCACTGTCAAATTCTTTCAGCCCTTTTCCTGTAGCAGGCTCAGAGCTGAAGTGCTCAGCTGCATTCAGTTGAGCAAGCTGAAAAAGAACAAGCAGTTTGATGAGCAGTGAAAAATGTGTCCTTACAGACTTGACTGAAGAGCTGTCTATCTCAGTCATTTCCCCAGGGCAAGCAGAGTAAAGCCAAGCTGCAGAATGTGGTAATGGCATTGCATGTAGTACACTTGAATCTTAACAGCAACAAGCAGCAAGAATCAGAGACAAAACTGCATTTACCTGCTGCTGGGAGATCATCCTTCTCCTGAACCTGTCCTGCTTCTGCTAAAAGGAAACGTGGATCAGCAAAGCTGGAGGTACCACCAAAAATTACCTTCAAAATGAAGGTGAGTGAATGCCAACGAGTACCCAAGCCAGTGTCTTTCTCTAACAAACTTTGCTTCTTTCATCCTTATTAAATTTAAGCTTGTAAGACAAGTTTTGAGAATCTGTTTCTTGCACTTAATGCCTAGTAAGCAGATGCAGTTCCCCAAAGTCCTGCAAATGCCATGGTGGGAAAGGAGCAGTACAATAATTTAAGTGTAGCATCTCCTGCAGAGTCCTGCCTGTCCTGACAGCTGCAGCACTTCATGCCATCACTACTTCCATGATGACATGAGGTTGTTCCTTATCCTACATAAAGTCTGCAAATGCTGCAGCCCAGCAAGGAGGATGCAGGGTAATTAAACACTGAGGTCTTTCTGTTCAGCCAGTGTGAATTATTTCAGGTTCCCTAGATGCTTTTCTCAGGGAGCCCATTTGCTGCACCACAAGGAACCAAAGGGCCTGTCAGGTGTCCAAAAGTGATGCAGTCAGCAAGGCTGGTCCAGAGATCACATTGATATTCAAGGGGCAGACTGACACACATCATCTTGTCTTCCTGCTGGGCTCATCTTTTAGATCAAAACGGTGTCTTTGGCCACCTTTGCCAAAACTGCATTCCTCTGCCCCACAGAGCTCTCAGCATTTGAAGCCAGGTTCATCAGTCACACAGGACCTTTGCAGTCAGTGCCTAGCCAGCACCGTGTGGTGTTAGGCAGCAGAGGACAAATGCTTGTGTAATTGCAGTCGGGAAACTTTACACCTTCCTGCAACCATTTTGTTCATCTGGGCAGTAGCTGTGGAGCAGCTTCATAAAACCTAGCACTGTGAGTCTGAAATAAGCGTGTTTCATGTGCATCCACATTGCCAAGGTAAAGAGATTATTAATTATGCAAAACCAGCAGTTATCTTGAGCGTGTGGTCCACACCAGACCAGCTAGCTCTGTTTGGAAGCACTGTTAGAACCTGGTGTGAATGTGGAGAGAGGATGTGGAGAGATGCTGCTCCTGCTTAAAAGCTTCTATTAATGCTGTAGTGAAGGCATGCTCGGGATGGGTTCCTCTGACTTCTTACCTCACTCCTCTCAGAGGTACAAAGCCTGTCCTCTGTGGAAATCTGAGTGATCCTAGGCTCCAGCACTCACCCAGAACTCTGCAGTGGTGTGTTAAGGATCTACCCAGCAGCCTGGTGGAGATGGGTGGGAACAACAGTGAGCACAGAGAAGCTGCCTGATGTTGCCAGGCCCTTCATGCACCCAAACGTGAGGGAGGAAGGCATCAAAGAGCTCTGATCTCAATTTCTGGTCTGCTGAGAGTAGTGCCTGACATGCTTTGTTACACCTGACCTGGATCACCGTCTGCAAGCCCTTGCTCTGCCTGCCTGCTGTAACATGCTGCAGATGCTTCAAGGGAGCACCATCAATTATAAATCTGTGTGGCACCTTGCACAATTCAGATGAACTTTCCTGATGGTCTTGCAGCTGTTGCAGTCTGAAGCTATCAAATAATAATAGTAACAGCAATCTGCTCTCTCACAGGAAACTGAGTAATGTTACAGACTCTTGCCTAAAAGTAAAAGGGTTAGATCATGAACTAAGAGCTGTTTTGGCTCAGGGTGTCCTGGAGTCATTGCAACCTCCTGCAAAGTACATCTTTGGGTGAAGTCTTAACCAGCACAGTTTATGTGAGGAACATAGAATTTCTCTCTTTCCATCCAGGGCCACTTATGTTGCAACATGTTGGAGAATGGCTAGAAGACAAGGGCCTTGTACCTTTAAGGGAGATGCTTTCTCATGCATGTTGTTAAGCTCGGCAGTAGTTATCTCAAGAAGCA
>JANIJG010001583.1:0-11669 GCA_024611175.1 Megaceryle torquata | reverse complement strand
GTGGGGGGGGGGGGGGGGGGGGGGGGGTGGAGGGGGGCGGGGGGGAGGGGGGGGGGGGCGGCGGGGGGGGGTGGGGGGGGGGGGGGGGGGGGGGGGGGGGGGGGGGGTTACAGGGCTGCCCTGCTGCAGAGCTGCCCGTGTCCCACTGGCCCCCGCAGGCTTTTCTGAATGGGGAAGGGGCTGCCCAAGAGGTGCCACGGCCAAATGGAGCAGTCAGTCCAGGTGGGGAGCAGGGTCTCCAGGGAGATGCTGGGACCAGCAGCACTGCAGCCACATCCCTCCCCTCCTGCTCCAACCCCCACGCAGTATCCTCCTGTGGCATGCCAGTGCAGGGAGCCCTGACAGGGACTCACACCCCACACAGAGCTCCCCTGCTGGGTGTCGCCCAGGAGCCAAATGCTCCCACGTCAGCAGTGGCCAGTTCCCGACCCCCCAAGCAGCCTTCCCAGCACAGAGCCCCAGAGCAGGACACAGGCACCCCACCCCATGCCGGAGGAAAAGTGAAGCACATGGTGATGCAGGATGACATGGAACCCACCACTGAAGCTGGGCCTGCACCTCTGCCCCCATCAATTCCAAAACTGGTCTTCCAGCACCCAAACTCTTTAGCATATAGAGATGGGAGAGGAAACCCTGCCATTCTCCTTGCTTTCCCTACAGACCTGTGACATGAGGAAAAACTTCTATCCCATGAGGGTGACAGAGCCTGGCCCAGGCTGCCCAGAGAGGTTGTGGAGTCTCCTCCTCTAGGGACTTTCCAGCCCCACCTGGATCTGTTGCTGTGTGGGCTGCCCTGGGTGACCCTGCTCTGGCAGGGGGGGTGGACTCGACCTCCAGAGGTCACTTCCAACCCCTACCAGTCTATGGTTCTATGACCACAGACAGGGGTGGAGCTGGCATCTTGCCAGACCCCCAAAGAACCTCCTTGGAAGGATGATCTAGCACCACTGGTGAGAAACCACTCAGAAAAAGTAACGTGCTGCCCTGTTCAGAGCCAGAGATCCCTCCAGCCCCAAGGGGCGTGCTGCAGCAGCCCATCACAGCCCTCAGCAGGGACACGAGCCCTGCTTGCAGCCCAGGCACTACCTGCCTCTGTGCCCTCTGCCTCGTGTGGGCAGGAGCCACAGCCCAGCAGGTAGTGGGGGTGATGGGGAAGCCGAGAGCCTCACAGTGCACGGTGCCCACTCCCGTCACCCAGGATGGAGCCAGGACAGTGGGGAGCAGCCATGGAGCTCCTTAGCCCCAGCTCCCAGCTGATGACACCTTCCCCTCTTGGGCCCAGAGTGAGGGTAGTGCTGCTGCACTGCTCTCTGCCCAGGCTCGCCTTGCAGGTCAGGGAGCGAATGCAGGAGCGAGACATTGTCCTCCCAGCTACCCCTGGCCACTCACTGTCTGCAGGACACGCAGAAGCGGCTCACATCTGGTTTTGCACGGGTGGCACCATCCAAACTGGGGCCCTGAAGCAGCGCAGCCTGCCCAACTGGAGGGGCCCCAAGGGGTCTCTGAGGTCTGGACTATGAGTCCTGGAGTCTTTCAGGTATTCAGCAGCTCAGACCTGTCACTGTCCTCTCCCACCCTTCAGTCCCAGCTGGCTGGAGGTGCCAGCCTCCCCAGGACACGACTCAGGCCAGCTGTGCCCAGCTCCCATGAGCCCGGGGACCTATGTCCTGGGCTCGGATCCACAGCCGGCAAAACACGGTGCCTTCCTCAAATCCTCTGCACAAAAGAGCGCGTGGAAACGCAGCACGAAGTCAGACGTCCCAGAGTCGCTCCATCAACAAGCAAAGACTCGGGCAGCCAGTAGGAGCCTTTCTGTTGGCAAAGGGGCCATGGCCCAACTCCTAAACTAAACCAGGAAAAAATCCCAATGCATAAAGAAAGCCAGAACAAGCCCAAGACCAGCAGGTTTTTGTGCTTTGGTGGTAGCAGGTTTTTCAGATTTCCAGTCCTGCTGGGGGTTTCTGGCAGACAAGCCTCCCTGCAGCACCAGCTCTGTGCTGAGCAGCCCTTTCTACACTACAAAACCCACTCAGCCTTATGTGCTATCTGGAAAGGAGAATAAAAGCTTTCAGGATAAACTCACACTGCTTCCAGGGGCTGCTCTCAGCACTCTGCTCAGGCACAGTTCAGAACCTGCAAAGAAGAAATCAGATATGGTTAAAAAGAAAAGAAAAAAAGACCCAAAGCCTTCCCAGAGATGATGGCAAGTGCACAGAAGGACGTTAGCCAGGCACTTTATCACAAGATGGTGCCCACATGGCTCGAGCCCTGTGCTGAGACTCCGTGGTCTGCGTGCTGGAGGATGTAGGCTCTAGGTTACATTAGATGCTGCTTTACTCTCAAAAAGACTGATGTGAAAACAACACCCTCTCCCGCAGTCAGCCTGCCCGCTGCGTGCGTCGTGAGCCAGCTCCGCTCATTTAGTGATAAAAGCAAATATTTACTACAGGCAGTGCTGCAGAACCAACACACCTCTGCAAAGTGAAACAGATACCCTCCTGGCTCGCACTGCCAGGCGCTACCCAAGTTCTCCTTTCAGGGCCATCTGTGCCACCCCATTGTCACCCGTTCCTCCAGCTCACCGGTGAGGTAATGCTGAGGGCAACATCTGGTCGGCAGGACTTTTATCCTGGGTAATGATGCAGGTCAGCGATGCAGGACCCACAGCAGCCAGCCCTGCTCACTTGTCCATGGAGTGACCAGCAGCTCTGGCACACGGGGACTAAAATTGGCAGTTTTAATAGAAACAGCCCAACCCTGCAACAGCATTTTCAGGGCCACTTTTTAGATGACAACTGCATCTGATGCGGGAGGAAAAATTGCCCAGCAGGCACTACAGTTACATGAAGCAGGAAGCACAGTCTCACAGCACAGAAGGATACCTTCTGCTTTTCCAAGTGTTTATTTTCAAACATACCTGCAATAGCCAAAGACCACTCTCTCACAAGCCCAGAAGCAAAGCAGGGAGGATGACCCACCTATGCAAAGCACCCACCTCTCCCATGGATTCAGCAAAACCTTTCAGCCTCCACAAGCAGCTATCAGCTGAGTCTAGCCTGACACGGCCTGCCCTGAGCAACAGGGACCCACGGCAGCTTTCCCAAGAGCTCACTCAAGACATAAAAGCTGCTCCACTTCCCATTTGGACAGAGTCCCCAGGCAGCAGGGTGACACGCAGCGACTGACCTGCAGCTACTGCGTGGGGCTCTGGCCATTCCCTCTCGGACAAGGACAGGACCTGCTGCTGTCCCCAGGGTGGAAAAGCTGATGCAATATGGCCTGGAGCTTCAGTACCTCCAATGAAATAAAATCACCTTTGAGCAGGGAGAAATTGCATCCCCAAATGATTTTCATGAGAGATACATAAAGAGGAGGAAATTACAACCACCATTGTGCGTGTGGTCCTGTCCCAGCCTTCTGCCGCTGTCACACAAGAGGAAGCACAAGCAGGATGCCATCGTGCACTGGTGCTGGGCATGATCTCAAACACGCCTGTCTACCAGGGACAGATTCCTTTGCAGCCACCATATAGACTGGTTTTACTCGCTCAGCTGTCTCACTGCGCAGGAAATGGGGCCGGGATGCAACGTAGGGCACCCCTGTACCCAGCCAGCTGGCACCAGCTGCACTCGCAGCCCCAGGTCCCCCTACCCACATGCACCACGGGGCCAGTGTCACAGGGCCTGGACACCTCCACGCCAGCACCCGGCACAGGAGCTGCTCTCGCTGTTCTCCCAAACCTGGAACTGGCATTTTCCCGACCCACTTTTAACTGCACAGAGCCTGCACTGCCCGTGGACCCAGAGATGCAACTGGAGCATGGAGGCTACTGTCTCATGCCAGTACCCCACACCCCTCAAATCCAGAGCCCACCACAGAGCTCTCCCTCCCCTACCTCCTCTTCTGGTGCAGATACCACCATCCAGAGGCTAAGGAGCCAAAGGAAAGAAAGAACCCATCAGGGGAAGAGCTCTGCCCTCACCCAGTGCCAGGACACAGGGGTGCCCCAACAGGCCCAGCTGATCCAAGAATGGACTCCAGCAGCTCCTGCTCCCACCCGCAGATGGTTGCACAAAGCTATGGGGGTCTGTGGGGCTCTCTCACCTCTTCAGCACAGCCTCTGTGGCTCTGCCAAGCTCAGTGATTTTTGTGGGGGCCCTGCACTGCTCCCTTGTCTGCACACTTGGCTTTCTCCCATCCCAGGTGAAGGGCAAGTCAAGAGATGCACAGCAGAGCTGGGCAGGCAGATGCTGAGCCAGGAATAAGAGAAGCCAGCGTTTGATAGACCCAGAAGAAGGGGTATCATGACAGTGGCCACAGCACCCAGGGCTCGCCAGGGCTGCACTGTGCTCCTCCTGCAAGGGAGGACAGCGGCTACAGTTGCCAAAGGCAGGACAGTGGCACCTGACGCTCCCCAAGCTGCCCGTGTTAATGCTGCCAAACAAAGCTCCTGCACTCTCCATCAGACACCGACTGTCCCTCCTTCCTGCCGTCTGCTGCGCGAAGCAGCGTTCACCAGGGCTGGCTGCACCGCAGCAGACTCTGAGCTGTGGATGTTTTGGGATCTCAGCCGCTGTGTCAATTAGTGTCACCTTAACGAAGAGCTCTGAGGATACAGGCAGCAGGGAGCAAGACCCTCCCCCAACGTGCTCAGGTCTGCCTGCAAGCAAGCAGCTCCCCGTAACACTCCTAGCAGAAACCCAGGCTAGACGGCATCGGGATCTCCTGCCACGCAGCTCTGCCCCACGCCAGGCCAGCGTGCACGCCATCTCTGCCACAGACAGTGCCCCGGGCTTCAAAACATCCCACAGTGACCCACATTGTCACAGCATCGTCATCGCAATCATCCAGCCTGACCCTGACGGGGTGAGTGCGAGTGCTGGCTGTAGCAGCAGGAGCTGGGACACCAACCACAGGCTCCCCGTGTGCTGAGCCCAGCTCACTCAAACCTAGGCCAGCACATTGCAAAGATGCTGATGGGTCCAGCAAGAGCAAGGAAGGGGACAAAGATTCATACTGTCCCCTTCACATGTCCACCAGAGGAGGAACATATACAGGACAGGGCAGCACAGCAGCCCTAGTGCAGCTTAGCTGAGCATAAAGCATGACCAAAGAGAGAGGTCCAGCTGTGTGCAGCTCCACCCTGCACTGGGATCACATCAGCTCTAGTGAGCTGAGAAGGAACAGCCCAGCCAGGGCTCACTTAGCGGGAGATGACCACGGACCACAACACCATGGGCTTTCCAGGTTGCCCTGCGTACACAAGCTGGGTGCCATGGCCAGCAGCTCCGCACCAGGGTGGGACTGAGCTCCAAAGCTCTTGCAGCAGCGCAGAAGTGGCCAGGTGGGCTTACACTGACAGTGGACGTGGCCACCAAAACACAGCACAGACAGCTGCATTTTCTCTGTGTCCTGTAGTACTTCTAATGGTCACCTCAAAGTGCATTGCTTACAGATGTATCACACATGAGACCAAGGCGACCATCAGAGATTTACTCATGTTATACCACCAGAAAGCATTTTATGGTTCCCTGAAGAAGTGGTAATGGCAGAGGTAATGACCCCTGCATCACACAGACATCTGCATAACTAGAGCCAGATCAGACCTCAGAGGAAGTTGCTCTTGTTATGTCCCATTCACTCTGCAGGACCTTCATCTATAAGGACAACGGCAACAAACACTGCTGAGAAGTCAGGCTGGACATTTCCCACACCAAAGTTCACCATCAACGTTGGGTTTGTATCCTTGCCAAAAATTGCACCTTCCCTTAGCCTGCCCTCAGGCCTTCACACAGCACCACCCCACCACTCTGAGACCTTTGCCACATCCCTCTCATCACCAGCAAAGCAGAGACCCCAAGCTTAGTCAGGTGCCACACCATCCCATGCTCAGCAGGCGCTCCTGCCAGCAGAAATGCTACCAGATCAATAGTGCACCTAATTAGAACATTTAATTGCTTCTCATCCACAGGGGTACCACTTCCCCAGGAGGATCATTAAGTAGAAAAACTTGCAGGACCCCTCCCAGCACTGCAGCCCTTCACGGGTGGCTGCTGTGGGTGATGGTCCCGTGCGGACGGGCAGGAGGAGGATGCGAGCGGCTGGCCCAACCCCAGCTCTGCCCCGCAGCCAGCCAGGGATGCACCTGCCTGCCTCTGGCCCGGCCAGGGTGACTTTCTACTGGCACTCACCCCAGCAAGTACAATTAGCTAATTACAAAGGGGAATGTGTCATTTAAAATGCACAATCAGATTTCCCGGCCCTTCTGCCCGTAACAAAATGTCTCGTGAAATGGCTCACTCTGTTTTCCCATAGAAACGGGTTCCCCTTCAAAAGCCTGATAAGAGGGGGGTGGGGAGGGGGGGAAAGCAAAGCTAAAAATATCTTCTGACAGACACTACGACAGCAATGGATCCACAGGAAAATGAGGTAGGAAGGGGGGCTGTGAATGTGTTAAGATCCCGTTTAATCTTTCCCCAGCCACCTAAAAAAATCCACCGAAGGCAAGAAACGATACCTCAACATTTCCTTTGTGCAAGAGATGACTCCACCCTGTGTTTTCCCCTCCATCTGATTCTCGGGGAAGGATACCAGCACACATCCCCGCCGTGCTGCCAGGCAGCGAGCAGGGCCCCGGCAGTGGGTTAGTAGGAGCAGAGGGAGGAAGGAGCTGGTGGGTGGAACCTGGCAGCAGGGATGGGCTGTGAATCCTCATTCAGTATCGCCTCAAACGCAGGATGTTTTACACGAGCACGGCACCTGGGCCCGCTTTCCACCTCATTCCCAGTGCCTTGCAAAGGAGCATCAGTCTTTGGAACAGAGAAAGGGTCAGGGGCAGCAAAGCCCAGCGAGGAGGCTGCGGGGTCCAATTATTGCTGGTGGGCAGAGGGCTGGTTTCTGACAGGGGGATGGAGCAGATACTAAACTGCTACCACATTCGTCTCCACAAAGAGACCAAGTTGCCGAGTAAAACTGCTGACCTGCTGGCAACCACAGATCTGCAGCTTCAGCCTCATTTGTCTCGTGTTTTGAGGACAATAGGGTCAGCCCAGTCTCCTCTCTGTGCTGTCATCACACTGGACCCGGGATGCTGCTTATCCAGACTCAGCTGCTCCTGGACACAGCAGCTCCTGCACAGGGCAGCCCCAGCCTGGGGCACTGCTGAGCCCCCAGGGGAACTGGTATTGCCCTCTGGAGGGCAAAAACCAGACCATATGCAGAAGATGGGAAGAAATTCCTCTTCCAGAGCAGTATCCAGATTTTAAAGCTCTGTCTGCTAATCCCACCCTCCCAGACAGCAAACCTGGGAGTGTCCGTGAGCACGCACGTGGGCCTGCACACACTATAGGCAGGGCACACACTGATTCTCAGCTTCAATTCAGAGCACCTTCAGCTGTGTACTGGGACAAGCAGACATGAAGTGTTTGCACCAAATCACTCACCCAGGGCTCTAGGATGACTGGCCCTTCCCACACACTCCCATGGCTCCCCAGCTAGAGCAAGGAAAGCAAACCTTGGCTCCTGTCCCAGTTGTACAAAAGCTCTGCCCAACAGCTCTCAGTACAGATGCCTCCATGCAACCCCAAACAATTCACCTCCTTGGAGCAAGGCAGGGCAGAGGGAACAACTACCATCCAAGACAAGGGACATCCACGGGGCCTGGGCCCAACATCCCACTCTGCACCAAGGGCGTGCTATGCATACAGGAGAGCTGCTGCAGAAAGCTGCCACTGCTTCCGCGGTGGAAGGTGTGGTTGCCCAGATCTCCTCCTTTTCCCTTTAAGGCACAATTAGGTCCTGGGCAACCCACAAGCTTTCACCCAAGGGCTGGGAGGAGAGGAGAGATGGATTTGCAGCCACAAGGAAGCACTGCCACACATCCCCATCAAAGACGGTCTCCTCCCACCAAGCTTCCCACCTCCTATAACCCAGACCAGGTAACACACATGACAAAGACTGGTTCACTCAGCAAGCTGCTCACTGCCTGCAGTGATGCTCAACTTCATAGGCCCAAACAGCACAGGACAGGTGCTGGAAGGGAGCTCCTAAAGGAGACTCTCCATAAGCTCCCACAAACACATACAACTCATTCTAGGTTCAGGGGACAGCATGAGCCAACAGTGAGCGCAAGTTCCGGCTCAAACCCCAATGTCCCCACGTAGAAGGGGACAGTCAGGACCAGCCCTCCACTCACAGGTCTCCCCAGTACAATCGTGCCGGCTGTGACAAATCCAAACCTGCTGACTCAGAGCCACCCAACTGCTCTCCTGAGAACAATAAGCCACACAGCCATCACTGTCACAGCCTCAGTGCAAGCACATTCTCAGGTGCTGTACAAGAGTCGTGTATTTGTAGCTGCACAAGTCTTCCTGTACAGGACCTTCCAGCAACCAGAGACTCAGGAACCTCTGCTGCTGCACATTCCTTCTTTTCTATCTACACTTAAAACAGAGCCTCAGACTCGGCTCAGACCTCCAAGTGACAGGCACCGCATCACAGTCTACTCCACAGCCACACGCAGGCCTCACAGACGCCCACGCTGCTCTGCCGCAAATCTTACACCCGTCCCCAGCCCAGCTCCTCGCACACGCTTGCTTCCCCAGCACTATCCCAGCTGCCCGAGGCAGCGGGGAAACGGCCCCAGTCCAGAGCCAGATAAAATTAAGGCAAAGGACACTCAAGTGATGTCTGCAAAACTGGGCAGGAAACTCGGAACAAGGCCGGGAACAGCCAAGCCTACCCCCTGGCCTTTAACCAACCGGTCATTCTCTGCAACTCCTTAACTTAGAAATCCTGATTAGCTATGGGAAAGATTTCTTCTCTTAGGGATAAAATTAATCAGGCACCTGCCTGGTCGGTCTGCGTGTCTCTGGAAACCTCCTCTAGCCATGCAGAAGCCATCAGCAGTGCTAGAGCAAGGAGCAACGCCCGCAGCACAGTGACACCAGTCACACACGGGACAACGACTCAGTGCTGCCAGATGACAGCCAGGAAGGTTATTCCCTAAATCAGTGAGAGAGCCAGCTCCTCACCAGGACCAAGATCATCAGACAGAACTTAACGAGGAGATCAGCTGCCTGGGGAAAGAAAACTGATTTTTAAGATATTCCTTGTTCTACACTGCAGTGACTTCTTCAACCTACCCAGACACCTCTCCTGGTCACCCATAAACGACATGCCAGAAGACACTTGCCCTGGAAGTTTGACGTGGTGGTGGCAACCATGGCAGTAGCCCAGGAAAGGATGCCCAGCAAGCTCTGTGCCTGCACTGGACTGGAAAGGTACCAAAATCTTCACCCTGCACAAGCCAGGAACACAGGCTGTCTTCTACACTCATGCTTTTTGATTGCAAATACAACACTGGCCTTCAAAAAACATTTTTAGAAGCTTCCTCCAAAACAAAACATCTTCTCCCAGAGCTTTGGAGAATGCCAATTTCTCAAAAAAATGGTAAAAATAAAAATTCTGGACAGTTCTAGCTACAACATCAACAAGCAACCAAAACAGCTGGGGACAAAGACATTACCCACAGCCAAAGCCAGCCTACTGTCAGCACAAACACAGGCTCTGCAGCTCACCCCAGAGCTGCTTCACCCTCTCCACAGCATGTTATACCCCTGCAGCCCAGCCCAGAGACCAGGGTCCTCATCAAGAGCACAGCCCTGAGCACCCCAGGGAGGCCCACACACACAGGCTCCATGCCTACCAAACCAGGCTCTAAACCAAATATAATTAAAGAGTCATTCCCTTCTTGCAAGGATCATCACCCAAGCTCAAGCCTTCCCTCAACTTCAAACTCGCTTGACTGCAGCAAGGCCACCAGGATGGCTCTCCAGCCTGCGCAGCCCTGGTCAAGGGATCCGACACATGCAGAGTCCTCCAGCGGGCCACAAAGGATGCAGAGATCTGCAAGGCAGCCGAAAGGAGCAGACTGCGATAATAACACCCTTCCCACACATCAAGTTGTTTGAGAGCAAAAATCACTTTGGACAAGCCTAACATGAGAAAGCTGGAGGGAAAGTGGCTGTTACGTGCAGGAAGGAGACCAATACATGGGCTGGGCTCTCCAGGGATGCTGGAGAAGCCACACCTCATCCACAGCAGTGGAGAGGGGCCTGATCAGGAGTCACCTCACACCATCTACAGCTGAATCAAACACAGCTTTTTTTATTGCCTGCTCCCACAACACATTGTGAATACTCAACCACGCATACCCAGACCATTGTTTGTCCACAGAAGGGTCCCCATCATAACATGCCAAAGGCCAGGCACGCCGAAGGGAAACAATACCACGGCAGAAACAAGAGAAAGAGCGATTCGTACAGCAACTGCCGATAGAGAAAAGGGCCACGCAGGTCCTCTAGTACAATCTCCCGGGTAACCAGCCTATGGAGAAAATGCTGAGCTCAAGGATACCTCCAGAGCCCACCTCCTGCCATATGACAATACTCCAAAAATAACCACAGAAATATGCGAGGACTCATTCCAAGTTGTTCCTGGCTCTCGCTTCATTCTCCCTCTAATGTAAATCTTCTCCCTGAAATCACAGCCCGGCAGCTAAACGTTATTACGACAACGCGCAGCTCGGGGCTACGGCTGCCTGGGGCTGGCTCATCCCGCTGCAAGGATCCGGCTCTGGCGCTGCTGCTGCCCCGCACTCCGCGTTCCCCCTTCGCGGGCGGGAGGGGCGGTTCCCGCTGCTCCCGCTCCCCCCGCTCCCGGCTGGACCCCCGCGGGGAGCCGCGCCCCGACCTCCCGGCGGGCAGGGAAGGCAGAGCACGGCGCGGGATGCACTGCCCGCGCCTTCCCCCCCTTCCTCCCGCTGCTGCCGAGGAGGGCAGGCCCGGGTCGGGAAAGCTCTCCGAGTGGCGGGGCTGCGCCTGCCTGCAGCGCACCTGGGGCCGCCGGCGCTGCCGAGTCCCGCTCCTCCCCCCCCGCCCGGGCGCTCACCTCGGCTCGGCTCGGCTGGGCTCAGCCCGCACCGCCACCGCCTCCCGGGCGCGGCCCACGCCGCAGCGGCCGCCGCCCGCCGCGCCTGCCTGCAGCTGCCCGCTGCCTGCTGCCTGCCCGCCGCCTGCTGCCTGCCCGCCGCGGCGGGAGCGCGGAACGGAACGGAGCGGAGCGGGGCGGGGCGCGGCGGGGCTGGGCGGGGCGGGGCGCTGCGGAGGGGGGAGCGGCCGCCCCGCCCCGCGCTGCGTGGGAGCCGTCCCCGGGCCGCGCCGCAGGGTGCCCCAGACCCCTCCCCATCCCTGGGGGGCCTCCTCCTGCCGCCCCGCGCCGGGAGCCGCGGCCCCGGACGGAGATCTCCTTCCTGGAGGGAGGAGCTTTGCCTCGGCGGGACGTGTCGGTGGGTTTGGCAGCTCCCGAGGGGCGGCCGACCCTTCCTGCGTGCACGGGTTGTGTGGGGCGCCCGTGAGACGATCCCAGGAGATCTATCTCCGCACCGTCAAGCGATCTGACTCGTGTATGTTGGGTGTGTCAGGGCAAGCAGCGCCCTCCGGGAGGTGGGGAGGGAAAGGGGGGGGGCAGTTGCTCCACCGCACACGCATAACCCACAGCACGGATGCCCTGGGTGCAGGGAGGCATTGGGCGCATAGAATCACAGACCGGTTTGGGTTGGAAGGCACCATAACGATCATCCAGTTCCAACCCCCCTGCCATGGGCAGGG
>JANIJG010001580.1:0-42063 GCA_024611175.1 Megaceryle torquata | reverse complement strand
TTCAGAAGTCCCCTCCAACCCAAACCATTCTATGATTCTCAGTTTTAATTACAGCATCAGGACTACAGAGGGTTTAATCCTCTACTGAAGAAGCATCCAGCTCTCCAGCTGTGCCCTCAATCTGCACCTTTGGCAGTAGAGCCACTCTGGAGATGGGAGTGTGTGGCAGCACTGGTCCCACTGAGACTACGGCAGTGGGATGCACCAGGAAACAGGGCAAAAGGCCCATTTCAGCCACCAGAACTTTCAGCTGGACCAGCAAACTGGGGACACATCTCGGGGCAGAAAAAGGTGAACTTTGGCTCATTGCATGACACAGGGAGTCAGGGAGGCATTTGTCTTGTTGCAATGGGCAGATGACTTTTCTTGACTGTTTCTTGGGAAGCATAGACCTTAGAGTATTGCAGTGCCTTGGCTATAAAACGGAGAGTGTTCCTACCTCACAATCTCTTGTCTCACTGATGTTGCAGCTCAGTACAGCTATCCACCAAGAAAGCAGCTGTGAAATGGAGCCAGCAAAGCAGAGACACAACAGCATCACTATCATGGAGGGAGAAGCCGGGAGGGGTTTAAAAATTTAAGGAAATTAAATAGCCCCGTCCCCCCAGTCTGTGTGATGGGCTTCACATGACTGGGCTGAAAGAGAAATGAATAGATTGGGGTCAGACTTGCAGAGAGGAGCTACCTCTACTCCTGTCACTGATGGCCTCCTTGAACAGGACTTTGAGGACAAGGCAAACTGAAGGGATAAAGAAAAAAAATGAGATGTGGATAATGGTCTCTCATGTTCCCACCTCAGATGCGCTAACACAGCAATGGCTGACACCCCAAGAGATCATCCTTGTGTGTGTGTGTCTGTGTGTGCATAAATTTGAGTCCATCAGCACTATGGCTGCTCAGCTAAAAGAGCATCAAATAAAAATAACTTCTTTCAGCTTCTTTCTTGCATAGAAAACTGCTCAAGTCATTTGTATTTATCAAAAGCACAGAAAAAATGGGCAAGCTCTGTGTTCCACTGGAATGGTTTATCCTCAGTACATCAAATTGTTAGCATCCTAATTTGCCATTCTGCATTGCACTAGCCATAGAATACAGGCCTTTTAGTCCTGTACAAAGCCCAATAATTTGCATTTAAAACAACTACCCCAACAACTCTTGGCTGTTCCCCCTCCACAAAGCCCCATATCAACAGCTGCTGTGGGTTTATCAGGACGTGAATGAGTGCTGGGCAAGAACCCATAGTTCAACCAGTTAGTATTGAGTTAGTCTCGCTCACTCACAGCCTCCAAACTCCTGTACAGGAAAAATGTGTGTTTCATCTCCGTAGGAAGTTTTCTAGTGTGAGGAACTCGCTGCATTAGAAGATTATTGTGTTGGGGTTTTTAAAAATGTTATATAAACATGCATAGGGGTCCTGCTGTCATGCCTGGCCCATGTTTTTGATAAGCTGTATCAATCATTCTCCTCCACCTCTGCCTCAGCAGGCAGGTTTAAGACCAGGTAACAACAAAGCAGTTTGAGCTTTCACTGGGAAATAAACACTAGGGAAAGAAGAGAAGGTTCATCACAGTGTGAAGGCAAGAGATCAGATTATTAGGAAAGAACAAAAAGAAGAGACGACACTGCAATACAGAGCCCAAATTCAAAGGCATTATGACAATTTCTGTTAGCTAAGTAGCTGTAAAGACTGCTGAATAGTTCCTTAAGCTAAGTATATTAAATGATAATGAGTAATAAATGTCCATGCAAATTAACCCTCTACAACAGCACAATTTAATCACTGCAAATTCAGATTGGGAGAAAAGGCATTCTGGGTTTTCTATCACTTGACTGAGCTTAGTAAATGAAAACACAGGAGATTTCATTGATATTCCACAAAGCTTTTGGGACATGACGTGATCAGAAAGGAACAGGACAATCTTGTGATTTGGTTTCAATTGCAAGACAGTCCCATGCATTAGACTGGGCTTGTGAATTGTACTACTTCCAGGGTGCTCTTCACTCCCAGATATGCGTAATCCCACTTTGCTATTTTGTCTGTTTGTCCAATGTGTGAACGCAGCACCTGCAGCACACAAATAATTCAGCCATGACCCCAAACAAAACCTGACAGTTCTTGCTCAAATACAGGTGATAAATAAGGCTCTCCCCCAAACCCCAATGCATCAGAAAGTGTTTTCCACGTCCTTCTTGCCACACTAACAGACCCAATCAAACCCAGTAATCTTATCCACCCTGGTAAACCCAGACATTAATTTCTGCTGAAGACGTATTCCCACAGAGGCAGAGAGTAAATAGACCAAGCATCCCAAGCCAGCATTGTACCAGTGCCCTAAAGGAGCAGTCCCGTTAGCAGAGCATCTGTTATATTCAACCCAGACTTCCTAACAGTATTACATCATAAAACCATCATGCATATGGCCCAAATTTAAGGCACAGTTGGCAGCATTTGATACAAGAAAGAAACCAAGGACTGAATTAGTATCCCACGAGGTTGGGGTTTTTTTTCACGTTGCAGATGAAGTGCAGAACCATGTGGAGAAGTCCTCCATACGCCTACTACTAACCCTTCTCACACAAAAGATGGGCTGTCTAGGGTTTATGTTCTTTGAAAATACCACTTCATTACCTCCCCTTCTTTGGTTGCCAGGAGAGGTTAACAAAATTACTGAGGGATGAAACATTCTTGAAACATTCTTTCTGGATCATCAAACAGGATTAGTGTATGAATTACACTGGGTGGTGCAGCACACCTAAAGGAGACAGGGGGGTGGGACTGCACACTCACCTTCTCCTCTTACGTTAGCAAGGAGGAATCACATGCCTGCACACCTGACTTGGTCCCTGGTTTGAGTTTTGGAGAAGAGAATAAGGGTAAAAGCAACCAAATGAAAGTGCTCGCTGCTGAGGGCTGCCTGAACTATGGCTTTGCACTTTGCTGCTCCTCAGCGCATACACCAAGTCTGGGTTTTGGCAGGTGCTTGGCCAGTGCCACTCCAACCATGCCAGAAGTGTGGAATGCACAGAGAATCCTCACCAAAAGGGCTTGCTTAGCTGCAGAAGGGCCAGGTATGACAGCAGGACAGAGCTACATACTTTGGGCAAGCTCTCTTTGAGCCTTTACCACCTTGCTGGGAAAGTCCATGATCCTTGGCAGCATTCAGAGATGACAATGAAGTGGTTATAACCTTCAGCAGGGCAATAGCTTGGTCTGCCTTCCCCTATGAAAAGCAGTTTCCAGCTCCCAACCAGATAAGTACTCTTGCTACATATCTTGGTTTTTTGTTTGTTCATTTTTAGCCTATAAATAAATTTTACAGGATATAAAGGAACACCACATTTTACTTTGCACAGGAGCCCACCAGCCTGTGCTCTTCCAATGACTCAGGCTGGCAGGGCTGCATCATTTACTGTACCAATGTTTTCAGGGTGGTCGGTTTGTTCTTTCTTTTTGTCTACTATTTGATCTGCTGCCACGAGTGTGTTACAAAAATAAAGCTCTGCACATGCCCATGCATAAGAATAATAATCTTTCATGTAAAATGCATTTTACAACAGCACATAGATCACAATATGAAACTACTGCTACAGATGGTACAGTAAGTTTCTTCTTCTGGGTTAATCTTTCTGAGACTCATGTGAGAACCAAACCAGCAAAAGCCAGAGCCTCCACTGTGTTCAGTCAGCACTGTTACCTGTGTATTGAGTCATATTTGGGTTTGGAGCAGGAGCTTGTAAATTCAACACAGGAGAAAAAAGGTCACCTCATGAAGATGGCCCACACACAACTTAGCACTATCTGGTTCCAGCTTCCAAGAGAAACAGATCAACTACTTTGACATATCAGGGTGAACATCACATCTCTCAACCAGTACCGTGGGATGTGTATGAGAAATGTCCTCCACCCTCAGCTTCTTTTTTTCCTGAAAACATTCATCTGTGAACTGAGCAGGCAACCTGTGCTTCACACCAAACACCCACATCCTCCCACAGGTCTCCAAGTATCAGCAGGGACATGGGCAACTGAGCCATCTCAGATAGGAAGCAAAAGCAAAACATCACATTGTGGTCTTTCAACTCATTTAACTAAATCATTTTATAATTTTAAAACTTTGAATTCTCATTCAGTCCAAGGTTCAGGCTCAATTCTTTGTCCCTGTGCAAACTGCAAAGTTTGCTTCTCCATACCTTTGTATTTACAGTAACATACCTACACCACAGTCCAAGTGGCTGAGCACTGAACATCAGGAAAGCAGGAATCGTTGGGATTAGGACAGCTATAAAAGATAAGGAAGAAGGAGTCCAGAATCACAAATTATGTCAAATAGAGTTTCCCTGTTTCTTTCAATCACCAACTGTAAAACAGGGACCATAAACCTCATCACCCCCTCCCCAATTTTCTGTCTGCTTTGTGTGTTTTTCCACTGTAACTGTTTCAGGATAGAGAGTGTCTTTTAAATACATATGCACATCATGCAGCACAAAAGATCCCAAACCATGGTCAAGGTTTAAGGCTGTACTGCAATAGTAATTATTTGATTTCAAGGGTTTCGTTCAGGTGCACCAGCTCTCCAGTGCTGCCCACAGAGAGAACATAAATGTTCATTAATCTGTAGCATTTTTCACAGTTTTGTTATTTTTTTATCTCACTTCTCTTTACCAAATGGTCTAGAAAGTTCCTGTGTTGATCACAATTATTTAGACGTGCCCTAGCAGCCCAAAACATTTATAGCCATTGTAATTTAAATCTCTTTGATATAGTCTTCAGAATGTCCTGAAAACAGAAAGTAAAACTAATGGGAAACACAAATGTTCTACAGATTATATGCACGTTTTTAAGAGGTAGTAGCCAGCTAAGCAGAAGGTAAGGGAAAAAAGCAGAGATCCAAATCTAGGTCAGAACACATGCTGGACAAGAGCCCAAGCAGTCATGTCCCAGGCCTCCCACAAGAGAAAGAATGAAGGGGGGGGGGGGGGGGTGTGTTTTTTTTTTTTTTTTAATATTTTTTTTAAGTAGGAATAATGGCCTTTTCAAACATGCCATATTATGGAAAAAAGACATTTCAGAAATACTATTGCTTGATTCTGTCTGTTTCTAGGATAACTGTTGTTAGCCACTAGTTTTAAAGATACTTCATTACTTGTGTCACCAGCTGGTGCTTGCCTTGCACAGCCTCTCCTTCAGTCCCAGCCTCACTTCTGGCTCACCGATCCCCAGTGCATATCTCACCAGGAAAGAGACAGAGAAGACCAAGTCTTATGGCCCACTCCTTCCTCACAACAGCAAACCAAAACCCCTCCCTTTCCTCCAGAGCAGCCAGACTCTTATGTTCCCATCCACGGGTGGTCACTACCAGCTTGACCTGTTTGCGCTCCATATGCTCTTCTCTCTCTCTCATTTTTTAATAATCCATAAGTACAATAGCTCTTTTGTCAGATCCCGAGTATTTAGGTGCTGCAGATTTTATAGCAGTTAATCACACTGGAAAGGGAAAAGGAGTTTCATGGCTACAGCACAGGCTTGCCCACAGGAAGGCTGTCAGGAGCCCAGCAATCGCTATGGGGCAGGGTGCAGGTTATCACTGTAAGTAAAGGCGAAGCCCAGACAGCAGCCAGCCCACGCCTCTGCCATACGGTTGAAAGCACCATTAAACACAAGTGCTGGCATTTCGGGTGAGAAGACAACAGCCATTTAAGACGGAGGTTAATGCTTCAATGAAGTCATGTCCTTAGGCTACATTTTTTTCAAAAGCAGCAGCATTATTTTAAAAGCTTCACTTTCAGAAGTAACTTAAGCACTTAAATGGTAAGTCTTATTGGCTTAAGGTGAGGTTTACACCCTTAACTGCCTTAAAAGTTATCCTTGAAATAGGCTCTAGGCTTTGGCCATTTTGCTGCTTGCCTCACTGAGCTACCACATCTTCAGGACAGGGACTGTTGTCTCTCACTCCACAAAGCTGGGCTTTTACATCCATGCCTAAATTACTGGCGTCTTTGGGTTCCAATGTGTTCAAAGTAATAGCTGGCCTTTTTATTGTGGGGCTGACTGGCATTCCTCATGGAGGTAAAGCTCCTTTTACTTTTGTGAGACACAAAGCAAAGCAGCCCACCATCTTGTTGCCAAATCACTCTTCATGGGAGAGTTCTGAAACTCACAAAATACCAATGAGAGGAACTGGCCATAATGTCAGCATAAGAACATACCAGTGTTGTAGTACCCCGCCCTTTGGTCCTGGCACTTTAATGATTGATTAGTGCTAGAAAAATACCTCACTTGAGCTAGTTTAAAGCTTCTCTTTATATAGGTTAAAAACAATGACACATAAAAGCATAACCCGGAAATGCAAGACTGAAAGGGTAAGATTGCAGCAGAAGCCTCTGTTCACACACAGATATTTGCCCAACAGGACAAACTGGAGAATCTGTTTGGCTTTGGAGACTGTTTCCATAGCTGCCTAGAATTTTCCAGTCCACAACTTGCACTGCAAGAAAGGCTGTGGAGTGAAATTTGTCCCTGAGGAAGTTATATGTGTGCTTAAGGAGGCGTGAGCTTTAAAGAACATCACATCCTATGGCAATTTGCAGAAAGGTAATCCTTGCCTTGAGCATTTGAAGAGAAGCCATTTCCCCCTTCTGCTGTTGCAGCTGTGCATTTAACTGCTTCCAAATATACTTTGGGGTGCAAGTCCTATGACCACCAGTGCTCAGAGAAAAGCATAATGTAGGAGCTTTTCCTTGACTTAGCTTTTCCTTGCTTAATCTTGCAGAGATTACACGTATCACACCAAAAATGTAATGCTGACCTTATCAAAAGTAATGTACCCAGTTATAATACTGTCTCTCGCCCTTCTTGTTTGGCCAACTGTCTACCCCTGTGCATGCAACCATTCAGGGATGAAGAAGAGGACAGCACTCAATCTAATTAGAAATTATTTATGTGCCTCCTCAGACAAAAATGACTGCAATGTGGAGAGACCAGAACCAAAGCTGACTGTAACTTGTCTTCTTTTAATAACCTACAGGCCAAATGCCACCAGCACAGAACTTGGTACTCCAGTGCCTCCAGGCTGGACTTTTACCACCATCGGCTAGTGTGGGCAGTCACAGCTTCCTGGAGAGGGACTTGTGTGCAGTGGCTGTACATGGCCTACTGAACAGCAAGACTTTTCTAAAATAAAGTAATACATAGCTCTTTTCTAAAACTGGATCCAGCTGAGTACTGCAAACACCTCTGATTTATGTCAGATTTGTAACTGCGCATGGAGGCTGCTGCTTGCCACATGCAAGTGGCGTTGACTTTTTTCGGGGACGAATTTCAGGAAAGGTTTGTTTGGGGGTCTCTTTTTTATATGGAAAATGTAAAAATACTTTTACTCACTACAGCATTAAAGAGCATTTGCCGAAGATGTCATAACACTAAGAATAGTTCAAATACTTTGCCCCTCCATCGCCCCTGACTGCAGTCAGTCAACTGGACCTCAGACGCAGCCACCCTGTCCATTATGGCACAGCCTGGAATACAGCAGAGCAGCAGACCAAGAGGTATACATGAAGCACACAGCACCGGAGGAATAATGCCATTTGGCCTGATTTTGAATCTAGCTGATACACAACTAAATGCTGTGACATTGTCCAGGAATACTTTTTTCTTTTATATATTTTGTTCCATAAACACAACCACAAAATTTTGGTCTTCTGAGGAAGAAAACATTTATACAGCTGACTTTGTTACAGGGACAAAAATTCCAGTTTGCCAGTGATTTTAGGATTCATGTCTCCATATATTCAATGTTTCCATCCATAGCATGGGTGTGGGATAACCCTTAATTGATTTGCTTTGAGATCATCACATCAAAGGTGCTCTTGAAGCACAGATCATTAGTGTTGTATTGGCAGTAAGTAGACTTCAATATTAACTAGCAGAGCTACTGGAAGTACTCTTGGTGGAACCTGAAAGGCAGAACCATTGTTTGGACTTTGCATTTATTACAAAAAATTGAAACCGAGCACAGGTCCAGTAAAAGGGCAGATAAACCTCTGATGTGAACCAGAGACGATGGTTAGGTAACCTAGGAGCAAGGCCAAATATGTTATTATACACCCGCATCACATGAAACAGGAAAATTGTTTTATGGTTTTGATATCCAAAACCACTTGGCTTTAGATGAATTCCACACAACGCCCAAATTGAATCAAAATCTGAGGAAGGAATACAGCATTCATAGCCTGTGTAATGACAGATCTCTGCTCCCAGAGCTTTGATCCTATCCCAGTTAAAGCTGAAGGGAAAGGCTGATATAAATAGCATTAGCTAGAAAATAAGAACTCCAGACAGGAAGATTTCTGAGCATGCAGCATTAGTTGTGCTGAGAATTTTGGAGAGAGCAAGGATCCATTCTTCCCTCAAAACAGGGCATTTGCTTGGGAGAGGTGGAGAACCAAGGCCAAGTCACTGATCTCAGTCAAGCAGGGTCATTGCTCGGACCCTAAATTCCCACATAAACTGGCATGTCAGACAGCAGGCTGGTGCCTACTCGTACAAGACAAGAAAGGGGGTGTCCACCTGCTTGCATGCACTTGTCTGTCTCTAAACCTTCTTGTCCTCTTCTCCATCAATTCCATTTTGAACTAAAGACATTGTCTCTCCAAACAACCTGTGAGAAACCAAACTACTTCTAGGTAAAATTTCATCTCGAATGATGAAAATGTCAGCATTTTCTAAAGACAAGAGCGAAGGGAAGGGAAGATGCTTAAAAGGTCTAGGAAAAACAAATACCTGAAGATCCTTATTATTATGTACACAACAGTGTCTGCTAGAGCACCCAAACCTGGATGAAAATTGCAGGATGGGAAATGCAGTGGACAGATCAATCAGTAGCAGTTGTACTGCACTGCAAAGTAAACAAAGCAAACAAGCCAAGGGAGAGAGTACAGGGAGACATGAAGTTATGCACAACATTAGCCACTGGCTTTGGTCTCTCCCTCATCAGAGACAAGGAACTCTGTCATTCACTGCAGAAGAAATAGTCACCTCCAAGGCCGATTAACACCTTATGAAAGCAGAAGATGCCTGTACAGAGCAGATGAAGCTTTTAACACTGGAGGAGGAGAGCAATGATGAGGGACACCTGCAAAGGCATGTGGAAGCAAAGGGACTGTGCAGGGTGAGCTCACATTGTTCTGGCAGGTCATGGCTGCTTGCAGTCATCAGGAGAGGCAACCAGCTTGATCCACTTTCAGCTATTCTGGCTATGAGGACAGATAGGACAATGCCTCCTGGGCAAGAGTTGACCTTTGGAAGAGGGCTGGGTGTGGAGCCCAGTGTCAGCCCCACTGCTTGTCGCATGCACTTCCAAGCCATCCATTCCCATCTCCCCTTTAGTAGCTCCTTCACTGAGCAAAGGACCTGAGCTGTGGGCCTGGAGTGAAACCTGATGCCTTGGCAAATTCCTCAGTCTTCTGGATTTCAGAGAGGACACCTCTGCAGCTCTGGGAGTCAATACTGAAAGCTGGCCGTTGCTAATAAAACATGAGTGCTTTGCCCTAAACATAGTTAGCAGCACATACAGGACTCGAGTAAACAAAGACAACACTTCTTAATTTGGCTCTGAGCACTGTTTACCCCTTAGGATATCTAGTAATGTTTCCTTCCAGGGGTAACTCCTAGGAGATATCCACACATCTGCCTGGCTTGCAAGGATGTCAGGAGAAAAGCTCTCAACAAAGAGCTGTATTTTACATCACACCCTAAATGCAGGAAGCCTCGGGGCTTTGGCATACCTTTGTGAGGAGCAAATTCTTAAATCTAGGGCTCTCCCTGCCCAGAAACACCCTATCCTCCAGCGTCAGCACACTTAATCCACAGCCCCATCAGCCAGAATGTCCCACCACTCACAATTCCTGGGTAATGGAGTGAATTCTGTTTATACCCAGATATACCTCTGCCGACCAACTAATTCCTCTGATGTAGCCCAGCAGCAAAAGCAATGGAGTGAGATTCAAGGAAAGCCATTTGTGACCATGTCAGTCCAGCACCCTTTGCAGTGCTGTAGTTCCTCATCTCACTACGTCTCTCTAAAGAAGGAAAAAAAAAAAAAAAAGTGATTGTCTGCTTAGCACATTTGTGAAGTGCTCTGAGACTTAAAACTGAAACCCTGAATCCACTTATTATTTTTCTTTTCAAAACTTAATAAACCGGGATCTGCCAGTATTTCCAGACACAAAATCCAAACATCACATATTTAGCTCAGTTTTGCACTTCTGGTGTTTCATATTCTAGGTGTTCTTGCATATGTCCTTGTTACAGTTCTGATTGAATAATTCCCTTTTATGTCCTGGTTACCTTCAAGAGATTTATCAGAACAATCCAGACCAGTTTTGCAAATTTAGGTACATACTGATGATGCAAGATAGCTTTTCAACTGGACACAATCTCACAATCTTTAGAAGAGGGAGCTGCCATTTTCTTTTTTTTTTTTTTCTTTTTTTTTTTTTTTTAGCCTTATTAGAAAAAGAAAGCCAATCCTTGCCCTATTTTGGACAGGTGGAGAATAGGTATTTCTTTGAGCAGATTTGTAACAAAAATATATACTGCAGAACCGGGCTCGTTTTGTCTGTTAGGAGGCTCTGGAGTGTCTGGGGAAAGAAAAAAAAAAAAAAGAAGGGAAGATCCTCCAACCCATGAAGGACAAGAACCATGAAAACCACAGCTCTTCAGCTCCTGGGTGAACCTGACGCTGGGAAGCCACTGCAGGCGACTCCTCACCAGCTGCACATCTGTGTTACCAGAGCTCTCAATAGCGACCTGCCAGAAGTACCATGGGCTACCCAAAAACCCCAGTCTGAAAGGCAAAAGGTAAATTTGAGCCACTCCTGCCCTGCCACACAAGTAAGAGCCCACTCTAGGTTTTGACCGCCCCATGCACCGATGCCAATGGAGGAGTGCAGTCCCTTTGGGCTACAACAGGCAGACTGGTTTGGTGACTCTTTCATTTGCTTTTCCCTGGCCCCACATGCCAGGTGCTGCCTCTCATAATCCTAATCTGTCCCAGTGGTGCAGGGCCACATCCTGCCTTCCTGCACTACAGTGCAAGCAGCTTCTGTGTTTTCATCATGATGAAGAGAAGAAATATGATCTTAAGGCTGCAGGTAAGGATTAGAGGTTGGTGTCTATTTCCTATTTCAGGCTATGCTGTTGGGCAAATTACTTAAGTTTTCCATACTTCCTTGTAAAGAAACTTTACATTTGGAGACAACGAAATTATCATACATCCTTCCCTCTTTGAATTAAGTACCTGTCCATTCTTTGTGAGATGCAAAGGGCTCAAAATCCCACACAAACACACCTGCAGATGCTTTTCACTGGATTTTATACCTAGAGAGTTCCATTGAAATGCAAATATTGGGCCCTTCCCAATTAAACAAGATACTTGTTCCTATAACCTAAGCTAAAGGAAGTGGAATAGTCTCTATGGAAATAACCATCCTATCTATTCAAAATGCTGTTAAAACTAATACCTTTCATTGCACCTGGGAAGGACCTCTCAATTGCAAAGCACCCGTGGAACATGAAGCCAGAGAGAAGTCCCCCTCCACAAGTGCATTTCTGTGCTTTCAAGGTCTCAGAAGCTCTCAAAAGGGACCAGCACAGCCATAACCTGCTCTGAGATGGCAGAGGAGGTGGAGGATCCCAAGCACCATGGGTGAAGGGAGCATTCAGAGCAAGCACTCAGAGCTATCACAGCTCTCTCAATGGGAAAAACTAATCCTGTTAAAACTGCTGCATCCCTACGAGAATGCTGGTGGTGCAGCTGGATGCAGCAGAGGTGCAGGCTGGAGCCTGTCTGCAGAAACCCCGAGATAGGAAGCTCTCAGAAGGGAAAAAAAAATCTGCTTTCTGTATCCTGTCATCAAAGCTGTGTCAGAAAACTGGGTTTTCGTGTGTATTCATCTAAAATACAAAGCCAGTAGATGGATGCAGCTCTGCTGATCCCATTTTAGCCTATTTAATAGTCCAGCCTACAAAATCACTTTTGGTTCAATTTATTTATGAAAGAGTGTGTGAGGCACTCGCCACAATATCTCAAAGGAAAGTCACCACTGTTTTGCAAAACCCAGGCTCATTTTTTATTTTTTTCCAAACAATGTCTCATTTCAGCTACAGAAAATTGCCGTCTAAAGCTCCTTTTTCTTTTTTCTTTTTTTTTTTTTTGTCAGTGTAACACCAAACAATGCACAGTTGTAGTTAATTTAATTAAGAGCCTAATTTCCCTCAATTGTCTATTAAGGCATCATCCAGGTGTTCCATTTCAGAGTGTATTAGTACATGGTGCTCTAAGCCTAAAAGCTAATTTTTAACTTAACCTAATAATGTCAGTAATAATGACCTGTGATTACTGCCTTGTGAATCAGAACCTATGATACTTAAAATAATTAGCATCAAAGCGTAACTAGTAGCTTGCCAAATTCCCTATCAGCCATAAACCATCAGCACTGGATTGAAGTTCAAATTGCACGCTGGCGTGGGCTCTCCCCACCTTTTCAAGGCAGCGTTTTAACAAATTTTATTTGGAAATGTAGTTGAAGTTTTGGTCACCAATCTTTTCTTGAAGGAAGAAACTGTGGTATTAGCACAAATGAAATATTATTAAAAACCACTAGCTATTTTATGTGGTCCCTGTTGCGTTTGAAGCACATGTTTCCCCAGACTGGGGAATTGCTACAGGAATTACTACTCTTACCCAAACCCATAGCCAATGAAGCCCATTAACCTCTTAGTGGTCATCTCCAAGGGCTTCAGAGGGTCACAGCAAACAAGGTGGCTTTAAGCAAAGCAAGCTTGGGTAAGCCTTGACACAGAAGATTCCTCAATGCCTCTTCACCCCAAGAGGCCATCTTCGTAACTTTTATACCCCTTCTTGACAGTCAGCCCTCCCACCAAGGTCAGACAGTGACTCAACTGTCCTCTGTCTCTGGAAAGGAGATGCCCACTTCTAAAAAGATGACTGGTCACTCTTGGTGAGCTGGCAAATGAAGGAGTAAGGGTAGAGGCTTGGAGACCTTCTTTCACCAGGGGCTAGCTCCCCTGTAATAGCTAAAGGAGAAACAAACCATTCTCAAAACACAGTCAACAGCAACGGAGAGAAAAGAGCTTTGAAGCATAGCTCTGTCTCTTGGGTAAAGTGGGAAGAGGTGGGATCACAGCAAGTGCCTATGAGCAGCCAGTTAATTACAGACATGAAAGTGGGATGACTTGGAGGAGGTCAGAAGCCCTTGGCTCCCTCACCAGCATATGGTTCATAGAATTTTCCCCAGGGGCCCTCCAGTTTGCCCATAACTCTCTCATTTTGTGGCTAACATGTCTGTTGGTAATAGCTGCAAGTCTCATTTGATGCTCAGCATCTACCACCACAATGAAGGGTCTTGGAGTCCGCACCCTACCCCTGACAAACAGATACACGTACGTGACCAAGACTGGTGGCTACAGCATCCATGCCTCAAGGGAACCAGAGCACAAACCAGAGGTGAAGGTTGCCCTAAAGTGGCAGGAATCACTTCTCCTGTACGTGTGCCATGGAGCAGAACAACCAGAACACCAGTCCCTGAGTAATAAAGAATATTTCATATATTACTAACACGTAGGGTAGCTGCGCTGATGAAAGATTTGTAGTTATTAGTATCTGTTGAGTCCAAGCTGAGACCTGAAGCTCAGTCTGCACTTGAACCTTGTCCAGGTGCTCAGGTTCCCTGATGGAGATCTGCCTGACAAAAAAAAAAAAACAAAACCAACACTACCACCACCAAAGGCCTGAAAACATGCTGTTGATTTGGAGAAGAATTTCCTCCTCACATCCAGGAAAGTTCAGAGAAGAAAATGGCTTGACTGGGATGTATAGCTGTTGATACCTCCTCACAAGCTTTTCCACCCACAGAACGAATAGCAAAAAGCAGTTGGCTTTGGGGTATAAACCAAATTAGAAACAGGGAAGGAAAACTTACCAAGTACCCACAAGGAGTTTGGCAAAAGAACCATGATGCTTCTGCATATTTGACTGATATTCTCCCACAAAAATCAGAGGGAGGCCAAAGCCTAAACATTCGATTGCCTTTAAAAATGCTACTTTAGGCTTTTAAGCCAATTTAGGGAGATTTTAAAAATTTTGTCCTGATGAACTAAAAAAAAAAAAACAAAAAAACCCTGATCCCCATCACATTGGAAGTCAGATGTTCTAAATGTCCCCTTTCTCATATTTATGTCACATTATCACAGCCTGACATGAGCAAATCTCTCTAACCTGAATCATGGTCGCTACATGGTAGGATGACCCTTAAGGGAAAAAAAATGTCTTGGACTGGAAAAGTTAGAAAACAGGTTTTGGTGACTTGATAAAGATCCTGTGGATCATTCCTGGTTTTGTTAGGCTATAGTGTTGCTACAGGATGCCCTGGCTGTGCTGTAAAAGGCTCTCTGAGATCAGTTGTGTTCATAAAAGATCCCAGAGGAGGTTTTATACAATTAAAAGCATTTTAGTGAATATTCACCCTGGACTATTAGAAATTTATTATGTTTCTATTATAATTTTTTTTTTTTTTTTTGACTATCCTTTAACTGTACTAGAAGTTTTTTGCAACCTCATTAAAAAAACCCCTAACAGTTAAACTAGTCCTTTGCTGTTATTCAAACAAGAGTAAAGTTACTCTGGTAAGTTTTCATCTCTTTCCTCTTCTCTGATTGGTTTGGGCTTTTTCAATGCTTTATACTCTCTTGCCAAGAAGAAGAAAAAGCAGAAGCAAAGGAGAGGGGCTGGAGGAGGAGAAGAAAATTACAATCACTCTTTTTTAATAGGAAAATTCTTTTGTGAAGAAAACTGTCCAACTAGTTTTGTTCTTTTCCTGCATCTTCCCACTTAGCAAAAGAGGTCCTTCAGTAAAGCCTGCAGCTTGTCTCCTAAGGCTGAGAAGTAATACTGACACCGCACGGGCTGACAGAGCCGACATCGCTCGCTGATAGCCTGCTATCGCTAAGAGGCTGCCGTGCTGCTTTACGGGCAGCAGCTGCTAGGCAGGCAGTTCTCCTCCAGCCCCCTTCTTCCTCGGTGTTACAGGACTGATTGCGGAAGCTGGACTTGATTAAGTGCCTAAGCACCAACCATTTAAAACAAACGGGCAAACCCCCGGCAGTGTTCAGGGCTTTCAGCCTGAGCCTCCTGCACGGTATCGACTGCCCTGAGGTTTCCTTCCCTTTAGACCTATCTTCTGCACAGCCTCTCAGCCAAGCTGGTCCTCCACCTTCCTCGCTGCTAGGTGGAGTTTAGAGCACTTCACCTGCCCTTACAAGTCAGCGAGCAGTAAGTTTGCAGCTCCCTGCAGGGCTACAAAAGCTCTTGCGAGGGTGGAGCAGGAACAGACTCCTGCAGTCCTCCTGCCAGCTCTCAGGAGAGATGTGCAGCGCAATGAAGGACAGTCAGGCAGCTGTGTGTGGGGAGGGAGGGAGAATGGATGCTCAGAGGAAGGTAAGTGAAAGCAAAGGAAAAGGAGGAGCAGCAAGAGATGGGGAGAGAAAAACTGTGGAGAGGGGAATAGGTATTATCTAACTAACTACTGGAACATGCTTCTTCGGGTTTTCATAGGGATGGTACACACAGAACAGGAGTAAGTAGGCTATGACAGCAGGAGAGCTACACTGCAAAGGTCTCCAGTTCACATGGAAGGAGGAAGATGCATAGGCACTTAGTCTATGGGAAAGAAAACACCCGACTGAAGCATTTGGCATCAACTCCTCTGTACCTCCACAAGTGGATTTCCAGTCTTCCTGGAGAAAGCTTTGTATCCTCCACATACAGAGCCACACCATGAGTTACCTGTAGAACTCCTTGACAGTGTCACAGTTTGTAACCCCATTCCTTTTCCTCCTGACAACATGATGTAACCAGATTTTACTCAGCATGAAATGAAAATCATGTGGCAGAAACTTTCATCACTCTCTGCCCCTGGAGACCACTTTACTCAGTTTTGCTCTCTGGAGACCAGGAGAAATGGGCTGGGGTCTGTGGAGAAGAAATCACTCTCCACAAGAGCTGGTGTCATGTAGCTAATATTAATCTTCAAACTCATCTTTGGAGAGCAGTCTGTGGGAGAAACTGAAACATGGGGCAAAGCCACATGTCTAAGTAAATAACATTAGCAACTGAGGCTTTTACATGATGTCTGGCATTGGCCAGTGATGAACTTCAGTGCAGCCACAAACCTGTTGTTACACTTCCTTCCATACATACACATATGTGCAATAAGCACACAGAGTGCCATGGTCAACCCATGCTTTCTCCTGTCACTCATGTCCTGAGACGTCTCTGCTCAGCTTTTGAGTCTGCATCTGAGCCCTGCACATGGTGGCTCACAGCTGCTATTTCAAGGGCGAAGACCAGACTGCAGCTCTCCTTCCCAAGGCTGCCTTGAAGCACTGAAGCACCCCTCTTCATTGAGCACTAGGTTGACCTTCACAACACCCAGGGCTCCGATCCTCAGGAAGTGTGAGCCATTGCCCCACTGCTGAAGAGCTGTTTTGATGGCTCTGTGCCATGGTGCAGGTGCAAACGATTCCTCTAGAATCCTTTCAGGTGCATTATTAATTCACAAGGAAACCTGTTGATAGATGTCCACTGTATAACACAGCCAACCTTAGGATGAAAAATGAACAGACATGTTTACTCAGAGCAATCCCCTCCAGTTGCCACGTCAAGGAGTTGATGCAGATGTACATCTGAGCTCTGTGGCCTGGGCCTGCTCTTAGCTCTGATGCTCAGCAAGCTGAAGGGACTTAAGAGTTTCTCCATATTGCTTATAAGCATCCATCAAAACAACTGTAAATGAGTTATGTTTCAAGTATGCAAGAACTTGCTTCTCCATGCCAAAAAACGATTAGTGTTCTCAGGCTTCCAGCAATGCAAAGCAGAGTCTGAAATGTCCTGATGAGAGATATATGCATTTCCTCTTAGACAATTAATATTTGGGGTGGGTTTTATTGCTATTCTTTTTTATGTTGTTAACATCCTGCCTTCTTTCCTGGTTCCTCCCAGAAAGCTACAATGCAATTTGCAAAACTCCCCTTTGTGAGATGTAAACATTTACTAAACATTGTCTTTCCACTTTGTATTATGACAAAAGAATAGAAGTCAAGATGTTAAATATATTTCTGTATTTGCATCTGAAAGCCCCAGGCCTTCCTGAACATACTTGTAGATAACTTCCATTGTTTTGAATGCATTACCTTTTCTGTAGATCATCTCCTCCACGAAAATCCAAAGGCAAGGTCTTCACTGAAACACTGCGTAGGACCCACTTATTACCCAGTGCCCTAGAAATGTATCCATGCCATATGATGACCATCCGTGCTATTATTCCACCTTATTTAATATTGAGAGACACACAGCCTGGCTCACAGTAAGACTCACCAACTGGGAATTTGAAAACAAGTGTCTTATTCTCCACTTACAGCTAAACCAGATGTTGAAATCACGTAGAGGTCATTCCTAGAGCTGTCACACGCTTTGGCAGCAAAGCCTTGGGTGATTAGAGCAATCCAACCATCTTCGTGGGGTGGCCAGGCTGTATCAGCTCTCATGGGCCTTGTGCATGCTGCAGAACAAACTCATCTGATGCCCAAGCAGCCTGGGAGGGCAATAAGTGCTGGCGAACCCCGTGTCTAGTGTACAAACCACCAGCAAGCTGAAAACCCTCCTGAGTTTTCTCTGAAGCCAGAAACACCTGGAAGCACTTCAATCACCTCCTTCACGTCTCCACTAGATAGAAGAAATCCAGTGGCTTCATCAACTCTGCCTTTGCCAACAGCCCTTGTAATGAAAACAGGACCTTAAACCTAGTTTTCATGAAGCTTGGAGTACTCAAAGCCTCCTTTTCCAGCCTTCTAGTTAAATACCTATCTGTGGCCCCCAGCAGACCTGGGCCCACATTAGCAGCAGACCCACACTGCTCTTGTTTTTTTGCTCTTGTATTGTGTTTGCTTCTCTCTTTGTTTGCTGTAAACATGGCCCTGTATTTCACAGAGATGGCATTAAATTCATTGATGTTGTAACATTCTCCATGGACTTAGAATAAAACTAGTTTTCAGAATTGCATTTCATATCCATAAGCAGGTTTTTTTCCCTTTCCCTTCCCTTCCCCATTAATTTGTGTGTGTGTGTGTGCACGCACATTTTTTCACAAGAAAGAGCTTATTTTACCCCCTCACACACACATTCTTTAAGCCTAATTATTTGGAAAATTTCCAAAGTCCTACTTAGTAAGTAAACATCATTTAAAGAAGAATACAGTAGTGTCACTTGGTATTTTTCTTCAAATCATATGAAAATCCAAGAGATGGGAGTGTAAGAAGAGATGCCCAGGCTGACTCTGTAATACAGATGTGACTTTGGAATACGAATTTTTCAAACCAAATTGAAACAAAGGACCAACGACTGATTTTTTCCTAGACTCATAGGGACAGTTTCAGAGCAAACCCAGTTAAATCTTTTTTAAAATCACACCACAACCACAAAGGCCATCTTCATGAAGTTTTTGGAGGGAGGTGGGGCTGTTTGTTTATTTTAAATCGCCTGTTAACCTCATCTTCTGCTGCAGACAAAGCCTTCAGGCCAATCCTGCAAACACCTCTGGTATTGTTCAGAGCAGTCACTTTTGCACCTGCCAGGAAATTTGTAAGATCAGAGACACAGATCCACCTCCTGCAACCTCTTTGCCTTCCTGGAAACTCCCCTGAAATAGCTGACTGGGTAGGATTAGGCTCTTGCTTTGGAAGTTGATTATGTGATCTCTGTTTCTTTCAGTCTTGCCAACCAGGGCTTACCTCCAGATGAGTATTTCAGCACGTGCTTAACCTTAAGCAATAAGATACTCATGCTTATAGTGAAGTATAGGCTTAAAAATTTTGTTGGAAGCAAATCACAAGCACATTCTTACATACTTCTCTGGGCTGGGCCTAACCAGAGTTCTCCTGTTAAAACAGTCATCTCTTTTTTTTTTTTTTTTTCCCCCCAACACCTATCCCATCAATGTCATTTCCCTCTTCAACTATGCTCTCCAGCTGCTTCATTCCAGTGAATCCAATGGGAAAAGACATTTTCTTCTAAGGCAAGTAAGTAATCATTTACAACAAACCATTAGATTATGCACAGCTTTGCAGGGAAAGGTAATAGCTTTTCATGAGATCAACTAACCCAGGCTAACTATACAGATGGGTCTGTCCAAGACCTGGCTCTCCCTTTGCTTCTCGTATGTCTTGTATTCTCATAGCGCTGCATGACTCCACTACACACACTTGTACTTTACTGAGGTTTTACAGGACAGGGGGAAGCTGCCTCCTCTGTTAAGCATCTAGGAAAAGAGAAGGAATGCACCGTGTTGCTCCTGCTGCCTACCAGAGAGTTAATATCATTGCACATGAGCCATTTCACCTACAGCAAGAAGTGAAAGCATGCGACTACACCCAACAAGTGATCACAGAGCACCCTGCAGGGAATTTGCTTCCATTTCAAAGGGAGAGATCAAAACCCACAGAGAAGGGGAGGGGGGGGAGGAAAGAAAGAAAGAAAGAAAGATGCTCCCAGCCTGTGCATGAGATCAATGTTGGGCCCAGCCTCAGAAGTCTTCTGTGAGGAAGGGAGAGATACGGACAGGAGAATCACAGAGCACCTTCAGCGCCTGATTATTTATGTGCTGGGGGTTTGATCCTACACACCAAAATAAATGGGAGGTTTGCCACCAACTTCAATGG
Organism: Megaceryle torquata; assembly: GCA_024611175.1. Taxonomy (NCBI): domain Eukaryota; kingdom Metazoa; phylum Chordata; class Aves; order Coraciiformes; family Cerylidae; genus Megaceryle; species Megaceryle torquata. Next base: position 22,274 of record JANIJG010001580.1, on the reverse strand, counting down.
AAGCAGAAACAAGTCCTATCACCTTGAGGTTTATTGGCTGTCTGCAGAAAGTTTTAAAATTTATATAGAAATTAAACAGAGGATAATTTGACAGTTTAATAGTGACGTTGTGGTTTTTACATTAAAAGAGACACAAATTTATCCTTTGGGTTTTATGATTATTTTTTTCCTGCCTGTTGTTTTTTTAAAGAAAAATTCTCATGTTTCAAGGGAAGACTGAAAAAATGGGATATTCCTGTGCATGAAAAAAAAAAAACCACAACACCCACAGCTTAAAGCTGCGTCCTGTCCTCCATCCCTCACTCAAGGCTCAGTAGTTTAAAGCAGTTGGCATTAGCAGCAAATTAGCCATCCAGCAAGTGCTTTACTCCTGTGTCAAAACCAAAAAAGGCTGTACTAATTTCAGCTATGACAAGTAGGGCATTTAACCATGAAAATTTACTTTTAAGAACTGGAAAAAGTGCCAACAACAACAAAAACTCAAAAAAAAAAAAAAAATCAACCCACAACCAAGCAAACAACAACAGAAAAAAACCCCAAAGCTGTCATCAAACCCTGTGTTCAGGACACATCAACTGGTCCAAAAAATGAGGCATCTGCTGTGGGTGACAGAACCAAGCTCTGGACTGCCTGCAGCTCCTTGGAAAGTCCAGACCCAAAATCAAGTGGAAATGTCTGAGGAAGTTACTTCCCATCATCTTGGTCACTTAATCATTAATTATTTAATAAATCCACTCACTGAAGCCAGTTAATACCAGTGCAATGAGCCAATCCACTCTGAGTTTGGGCACAGAAGCCTGGTGGCAAATATTTAGTTAGAACAATGATTGCATTTCCATCAATATGAAGCTTAACAAAATTATCTACCTTCACCTGTTTTGGTTCATTTCTTCAGAAATCTAAGGTACCGTGAGTGGCAGATCCTTATGTCCAAGCAGACCGGGACAGACCCCATCCTCTGCTCAGGATCTGACAGTCCAGCTGCTGCAATGCACAGGGAGAGCAGATTAGAAATGATGGAACTTGTGAGTAACAGGAGATACACAAGATCCCAGCGGCCATCCAACACCACCAGACACTTTTAGGTGGCCTTTTCCAGCCACCCTTGGAGACCCTTTGCTAAATAACTCAGTCATCAATTTCCCCTCCAGTACAGGCAGGAGTGTGGCTGTACTCGAAGCTCTTCCCCTACATCCCACAGGAACAACCTTCACAGGTGGGACAGCTCAGTCCTGGAGACAACACAAATTGCCCATTAGCCTCTGATGCGTGGGTGCAGCCCCTGGAGGAAAGACAGGTAGGAGGGAGGATGCAAGGACAGGAGGAAACGTGTGAGGTTCACACAGGAATGAAAAATCTCTAGTTCATCCTTCCACAAAAAGCTCCCACCACCTAAGACTGTATTATTTCTTAGGAAAATACAAGACAATCCTTGATCTGGGCAATAACAACAAAAAATCTTTAAAATTAACTGTGAAAAATACAGCTTGACCAAAATTATTTTAATTTGTGCCACATTCTGTGATGAGTTCTTTTGGCAGTTCAGGGGAGGAGGAAAGAGAAAGAAGAGGAAAACCATTTCAAATCAACCTGAATTTCACACACACACACACCCCCCCTTTTTTTCCCCTCATGAGATTTTTCAACTTTGGTCAGCACACCAGAGAAATTGCTCACTCCCACAGCCCCCCAACAGCACTGAGGGTTTTCTAATGCTGAATGGCTGGAGCAGATACCAGCAGCAGGGCCAGAGCTGCCCTCCATGGTTCACCTGGATGCTGCATTCAGCCCCCACTTTTCCCTGCCAGAGGCCAGGGCTGCTTGGGCAGCAAGCTACGGCCAGTGGCTGCTCCAGCAAGGAGACAACCCTCTGCTGATAGATGCATAATCTGCAATTTATACAAAGCTTTGAAAGGCATCCAATGGTCTAATTGGGAGGCACTTAAATTAAAGTGGGGATGGGATTTGGAATCCACTTTAGAGCCTGCGGTTTGGAGGGAAACATGGGGATCCATTTCATCTGTGTTGATATCAAGGGAGCCCAATATAAATGTTTTCTGGCACTTCTATTCCTCCAGCTCTGGGATTTACATGAGGGTTGGCTTTTTGGTTTTTTTTTTTTTTTTTTTTCCTGTCTTCCTTGGTTTGTTTTGTTGTTGGTTTGTTTTTTGTGTTTTTTTTGGTTGGTTGGTTGGTTGGTTCCCCCACACACACACTCTGAAGCCTCTTCCAAGTGTAATCTTGGAAGAGCTGTGTTATCACAGTGTCTGGGGCACCATGGTTTTGCTCTCATGTCTGGCTGCTGGGCCACGGTGCTGCCCCACACCTGTCACCTGGCTGGTGATAGGTGCCCTGCCTGAATGAGGTGGGACAGTGGCAGTATGAGTAGGAAACAAAGTCCTGCTTCCAGACAGAGCCCAGGCAGCACCTCTGTGCTGCCGGAGTGACAGCTGGGAAAGGGGATGTGCTTCCAGGGAGTGGTGGGAAAGTGGAGATGTGCCCATCATAGCAGACTTGGGGATGCTCTCAGTTAAGCAACTGTGGGCAGGCATGAAGAGCTGGATGTAGGGTGGACAAGGTGGTGATTCTCCTTTGCCCACCTGCTTTTAATTGGACTCTACTGGAATATTCCAGTGATTTTGCATCGCTCCTGATTTGGCCTGCTGACAAGGACCCCAGGGGTGACTGCACCTGAATGCTGGTTGCAGACCTTGTGGCCCACCACTCTTCACTCCCAGCACAAATCAGGATGTTTGATTCTATGGCTAAAGAAATATATATGTATTTCTAGAAACCAAAGGGAAAACATTTTCAGCTTGTCCTGTTGTCATGAATGGTAGCACCTAAGGGTGCTGCTAATTCTCACCTAAGGGTGAGAGACTGCAAGGAAAACTCACCATTCCAATGTGCTTTTTGCTTGTAGATCTGACAGATAATCTACAATATAGTAGGAGAGAAGGACTCCACATGGTCTTCTCCACAAACCTCCTTCTCAGCTGCTGTAGCATGGCCAGGCTGCAGCAAAGTCCGGATGATTTACAGCATTTAAGAGCTGACCTCTGCATACTGAGAGTGCTGAAATGTGTCAGCAGCTGCTAAATGTGGCCACTTCTCCTTCTAACCTTCTATAAAATATTCAGCAAGCAACCAGAAGTAAAATTGAGGAAGTTTTCCTAAATTTGTATTTTTACTGCCAGAACAGAATATTATTTCTCCTTGCCACTTGAAGGGGTTTTACGTTCACAAAACCCCTGCAACAACAATACCATGCATGCGCAGGAAATTCCCTTGACATTACTGTGACACAAGGAGGAGGAACGGGGAGCGTACAAGGCACGTAAATACATAAACACGAGAAATGACCTCATTTGTGACAACATTCAGACTGATTATATAGGTTCATGACCAAAATTTCTCCCATGGCCTTAATTTTGCTCTCCTCTCCAGCCTGCTGTATTCTCTGATCAAAAACAGGACAGCATCATTAAATGAGACTTGCCCTCATGTCATGTGTTTTCCCTCTGACTCCTAAACCTCCTCCCCAGCCAAAGCAGCACAGTCACTCCCCTTCTCCCGAAGCTGGGAGGGCAGGTTAGCTTTGGCCCTGTCCCTACAGGGAGCAACTGAGCAGGCTGAATGCTCTGGTAGAAATTCTCTGGTGGGAACCATAGAGATACGAAAATAAAGGATCAGCTTGATGCTGAAGTCCTGGCAGGAGATGCAGAAAAACCTCACCCTCCTCACCTGACAGGTCTCTCTTGGTGACATCTAGCTAATCCTGGGAGCACACAGATTACCTTTGTCCCCCAGCAGCAGCAGAGTAAAGTGTTCCTGACTTTTCTCACCCCTCCAGAAAGGCAGCTTGGGACTCCAGTGCCGTGCATTATCTGTATGACTGGTGAACACACCTTAGCCCTAGACCAGCTCTTTCTAGACAGCAAGTCACAAATCCATTGATGGCCTAACCAGAGCAGAGGTGGTTGAACCACCTCACTTCTATTTTGAAAGAAGTTGTAACATTTCATGAGTATCTCTGCACCTGGAATCAGCTTCAGAAAGACAATTCCCCACAGAAAGGAAACTACTCTGGATTTTCTGTTTCATTTTAAGGGCAAAAAATGTGAAACATTTCCACAATACTTTGTTTACTTGTGAAATAAACAGCTGGTTCTTTTGGCATTTGAGTACCCGCTACTTTACCCTGCCCTGGGGTCACAAAATGTATTGGGGACCATGACAGCAGACTCAGGAAGTCTTCAGGAACTGGATCAGGGAGCAGAGCAGGAGCACGGGGCCTTCCCACTCACATGGGTTTTCAAGTTCCTGCCCAAAGGTAGGAAAAGTGGAAGCTGTAAGATCCCTAACTCCCAAAGCTGTACAGATGAGCTGCACTGAAGCTAAACACCCCAGCAATCTTTGTGTCTCAATACCTTAAAAAAAAAAAAAAAATGCCCAAAAGGTTACCCTGAAACCATAGCCTTGAGAGGACCTGGTTCTTCAGCTGAGACACTTGGCTCTGGAGAGCCTCAGTGCAAACACCACATGTTGGCCAACTACCTCCACGTCCTCCCAGCTCCTCAACCCATCACCATCCCTGCCTGCTGTATAGTCTTCCTCCAGTGCACAGAAATGTGGGAGACAGCAGAGCTTCCCTGTCCTCCCAGGAAAAGGTGTCCATCATTTGGTTAGTTGCCTCTTGCTCTTCTGCCAGTCCCCTCCTTCATTAAAATTAACACCTCATTATAAAATGCAAGCTGCTTTGTTCCTCCAAATGGTGCTGGAGGGTGTTTACTTTTCTAATGAATATCCTGTGTAGAATGGAAATCTGTCCCTGGCAGTCCTTAACAAGTGCTTCATTAAGCTGTTTGAAAAATGTTCCTTTTCTGTTTTCCTTTGAACAGGTTATGCTTTGCTCTTTTAAGCTAGTTTTTGGCTGCCTCCCCATATCTGAGAGGATGGGTGGAGAGGTGGCCATCTGCTTCCCAGAGCAAGCAGCTTTTTTAATCCTCAGCAACAGGAAGCGTGCTTATAGACAGTGCAGTCTGTCTACCAGGTAAAAGAGCATCCTTCTGCTGACAGGGACCATTTGGCATGGCAGAGCGCAGTACAGTGCAATGGAGAGAGCAACGTTCACCTGTAAGCAGAGCTACAAGGCTCACACTTTTACAGTACTATTATGAAACTACAGAGCTCAGTAGCAAATTAGAAATATGAAGAGAGGTGTGTGGTGGATGTAGGGACCAGATGATCAAAGTGATGTAAATTCTGCTTGGAATTAGGCATCATCACAGTAAGTCAATGAGTGAAACTCTTAACAGCAGACCCTTGAGTTGAAATGTGATTGAGTCTATGTTAGCAACAACATCTAAAATTCCTTATAATTTAGCTTTGAGGTAAAGAGGGTGGTGAATCTTCTTCCCCAGTCAGTAAATGGATGTAGGTACCACACAAGTTGTCTTTTTACCCAAAACCTAAGGAAAGCTCAAGGAAGGACAGAAACCACAAGAAGCATTCTTACAGGGCAGGAGACTCATTGCTGTGCTAATGAAACAGAATTCCAGAGTCTCCCTGCACATAATGGTGTGTTCTGAGTTGACGTGTTGCTTGCTTTCTGTCTCCAGTCAGTCCCACATACAAACCAGGAACCTTTACAATCCCCTCAGCCTCAGAGTATTTTCATAGGCTCCTCTTTTACCAGGCAGTCTGAACATCAGCTATTATGGCTGTTTGGATGAATTACCAAAATGCTGGGTTTGGGATTTCCTTGTGGATTTTTGCTAGCATTAAAACCCTCTGCTAGATTCAAAAGAGATGAACTATATCATTTCAATGGTGAGAATGCTGCTCTAGTTCAAAGCTAACACAACCCTCCTTTGCCTTACAGCTGCTTCAGAAGTCTAATTCATCTGGATAAACAGGTAACATGCTAGAAAAGTATATGCAGCAATGAACAAGAGAGCTCCTTCACCAGCAATCCTCCAACCCCAGGAGTTCTCACTTCAACACTAATCTAACAAGATTTCCCCTTAGGCAAGAAAGTTTGGGGAGGGTGACAGTGTCATAGTTACATCTCCCCCAGAGCAAATGCAGGTCCCTCTTTAAATGACCCAATCATCTTTCATAACAAAGTGATGCCAAACACAACACAGGTATAAGAAAAGCACAGAAAACCCACATTTCAGAAAGAAAAGAGTGTTGTTACAGTCACTGGTGACTTTTCTTTCACTACTGCACGCTGAAAAGCTGGCACTCAGGGCATCAGGCAATACATATAAGCACGAGAACTGCACTGACTTCAGTGGATGTACATTAAGCTCAAAATCTATAGCAAAACATGCAGTCATCAACATAAAACTGGTAATAGCATTTGCAGAATGAGGAAACAAGCTAACTTCCTAGCCAGTCATCCCATTAAGTCAAGTTCCTTGTTAAAACTATATTGACAGAGGAGTTGATAATTAACCAGCCAATGTCCATACTGTACTAGCACATTGTCCAGTGTTATCTGACAATGGTTTTCAGAGATAACACTGGACAATGGCCTGTTTGGAAAAAGTGGGTAAATCAGAAAGCAGTACTGGAATGTTTGCATGGAAACAAAAATAATGCCGCTATTCAGACACTAACCTGCTAAATTCAACCACTCCACATAAATAGCCATTTGACTTGGGTAAGTTTCCTAATAGTTGATATGTAACTTTGACTGAAGATGAGTAGTCCAGCAGTGGCTACACTTTCCAAAGGCAAATTCTGTTAGTTAGACAGTTCAAAAGAGAGAAAGAAAATAAACTGCCACTGGCCATTGAAAGGAAGAAGTACTTAGAAACCACAATGTGGAAAGCAGAGAAAAAATAGCTGAAATACCCCAAAAGATCAGGGAAATTGGATGCTATAAAGCATTTATCTAGGCAAATACTGAATCCAAATTCTGGTCAATGATCTGTGAGAGGAATTGCTCCAAACTGAGCAAAAGAGTTCTCTTGTAACCTAGAAAAAGTATTCCTAGAATAAACGTGTGAGTCCTGTCTAATAGTCTGCAGGCCTGTCCTAAAACTAAGGATTTCTGCTTTTCTTGTGACCTGACAATTCAAGCTGGCACATCAATAGGCCACCTCAAGCACCTGGACCAAATTAGTATTGCCATCACCTATTAATACATATCACCTAGGATTAAATACTTGTAAACTATGATGGGTTTCATTCTGCCCTAGGCAACTAGTAGCCATTAGGAATAGCTTTACCAAAACCACTGGAGTGACTTGCATCTCTTATAACTGAGATTAGAATCTAACTCGATACCTCTGAATATTTGTTGTTGTTCTCCACAGTATATAGGTTAATGAGAACCTTTGCCTCTGTCATAAAACTCTGACAAATATGTAACCTAAGGAATTATATTTGCATTTCTACATATTTTACATCTATTGGGTCAAAAATTTTGACTTTACATCTACAGACAGAGAGTAGAAGAATTACACTGAGACTTGCTTAAGAATGCTGTTTCCAGGGTTCTTCCTCTGAACTGCAGTGGCTGTTTATCATACATGCTTTGGGAACAACTGGAAAAAAATGCCAAGAGAATTCAAAAAGTTGTGTTTTATGTACACTTTGCTCTTCCTCTGTAGCATAAGGTAAGACAGGGAGGAAGACAGGACAGAGGCCGGTCTGTTTTCCTTACCACCAGTCCTGCAAACCCATCCACATCAGAGTATGTGGCTGAGCACTATTTAATACACATTTAAAAAAAAAACCAGCTTCAAAGGCAGGCAGGAAGGAAACAGGATTGTTCAACCCTGCTCCTGAAGAGAAAGGGAAGGTGTTACATTGCAAAGAACCTCTCGTTCCCTTTTTCTGCACACCTCTCAAAACAAGATCTTGAATAGGTTTGATTGGACCTCTGAACATCTCTTCAAGGCTGAGCTAATGAATCATAGATGATGCTGGAGGCATTGGCAGAAAACTTGTCAACCTGCTTCAAATTTTGTTCTTTTGCCATAAATTTGGGGGAAAAAAAATAATAAAAAAGTTCATGCAAAGGTCTCTCCAAGGTTTTGGAAATTCATATGAACTGCTCACTCAGCCAGGCCTGTGAAAGCTTTGTGATAATTACATTATTTAAATGCTCAGTGACCCCATCAGCAGCAAAATTTGCTTAGTCAAGTTCACCACTGGGACTGCGATCAAGAGCTGCCCTGGCATTACCAGGAGTGTTCAGAGACCTCCAAGGCCAGCAGGATCAGCACTGCTGTGACCAATGCAGCTCCTCGGAGCAGTTACAAGGGCCATGATCTCTCAGAAGTAGGAGCTGGACATGTTCCCATTTACTCCAGCTGGGCAAATCAAACACATAGAGAAACTGGAAGAAGGAATGGAGCTGATCAGAAGAAACTTCATCTAGCCTAAGACCAAGAGCAAGAGCTAAGCAAAGCCTCACCTCTCCTCTTACCTCAGTTCTCACAAAAGGCTTTTGTCCCCCCACATCTCCCTCATTTGCTATCCACATGCACATTGTGGGTGCTCCCACGGATCCAGAGCTTTCCCATCGTTCAGCTGGGCCACCTTCTTCACCCGAGAGTGGCATTTGCCCAGACTATGTTTCTCCATGACCAGAGAAAAGCAACTAAGTCTGTGGATACCACCTGAATGGAGCTCCACGGCATGTCTGGACATGGCTCAGCATTCACTTGCAGCTCTTGTAGCCAAATGTGCCAGTGAAAAAATCCAGTACAAAAATCCAGTCAGAACAGTAGTGTTTGAATTCCAGTTTGCACTGTCAACAACAAGATGCAGTGCAGGACCATCAAAGGTTAAGTTGTCCAAATTTAGGATTTCAGCAGAGAGTGAGGTTGAAACATTGCACATCTCAAGGGCACTCACAAGCCAATGCAGTAGTAGAAATACCCTGGTGTGTTCATTTAATTCACTTACAGCCCTGGCCTGACCCACCAAATGTTATATATTGACACAGGCAAGTTGGACAGAAAGAACACAGGTATGTGATCCCAGCAGCCAAGTTGTGCCTGATGGCCTCAAAGTAAGCCAGGGAGCGCCCTCTACTTCAGGAAAAATAGCCACCTCTTGTAAGTAGAATCCTCTCCACAGCAAGCTAATCAGACAGCAGCTAATTAAGGTCACAGATATTTTACCTGGAGCAAGACTGCAGTTAAAAAAAAAAAACATTCAGGGCCTGGTCTATGCAGCTGGGAAAAAAAAAAAAAACAACCCACACACCAAAAAAAAGGCAAACAAAAACACCCCAACCCAAGAAAACCCAGAAATCCAGCTACCCCAAGATCCACAATTGCTTCAAGAGCATTGCAAAAGCCCACCCAGCTATAAAGGATATGAAAACCCAAGGTCAAGACAGCAGAAACTAGAACTGGCTGCCTTCACATGGACTTCAGGATTCCATCTATTTTTATATCCCCTCTTTTAGGGCCATAAAAAAATGCTGTAGTAACAAAACAGTCAGTTCCTATAAACTTCTGTTTCATGACAGCATTATGCCAGATCACGGCTGTGGTTTGAAATAAGCCCATGTTTATCCAGCTATCAATAGAGCCAACAACAATGTTGAGCTCTGTAGCTCTATCATATTTGGAAAGACTTGGGTGCTGCTCAGGGGGATAGAGGTGGGAAGGGAGTTTGTTCTTAAGCTAAGTGAATAAAAGGGAAAGAAACTGAGCAGGTAGACAAGCAATAAACTCATCAATAAATAACTGATTAAAGAAACCTGCCAAAGACTGATCCAGAGTTGTCCTCACTGAAGGCAGAGAAATGCAAACATCATCTCAGTACGTTTACTTCAGGAGAGAAAAAGGACACAGTAATGGCACTTTGAGACACCATTCTTCAATTGACTTCCTGCTGACTTACAGCACATGTGTGGAAAAGGCATGTTGAGAAGCATCATGTTTTGAATAAAGGAAGTCCCCAGCATTTCCTATAAAGAATGACAGCAAGCTCTTGCTGGTCCTTTCTACACCATATCTTGCCCCATTCCCTCAACACACCATCATCTCATTGTCCACCTTTCAGCTTCTCAAAATTGTTGATCAGAAATTCCACCTGTTTTGGTCTCAAGGAAAAAAGTCCACAGTCTTCCACATAATTTTGTATAAAAATGAAGAACAAAAAAAAAATAGAGTAGGTTTTCCTACACAACACAATAGCTGCATAGTGGCTTCAGGACAGCCCCCCTATTAAGTCAGCTTTCAAAAGGGATGAGCTTGCACCTTCACTCATGCTACTTCTGCATCTCCACAGGCTGAGCCTCATTCCTCAAATGCATCTCCTGCACAGATCCCCACACCTTGACCACTGCATGTCCTTGAGGCTGTCACTGCTTCCACCTTTCTCAGCTGAACTTCACACCTCGCCCCATATCCTCCCTGGCTAGGACACTAATACAAGTTTTGAGGGCTTGGCCTTCAGGGCAGCCCTGAGGGCCCTGGATTTTACCTGGGGACAGGAGCAGCCTGGTCACAGGCTGTGGAACGGAGTGTTGCCACCCCCAGAGGGGGGGGCTGCTGACAGGCCAGGGACACCTGCCCCGGACCAATCATTCTGGCATTGCTGCAGTTTTGAGAAAGTCCCAATCCTTTCTTTCAGCTTTTGTTTCCATGATTCCCCTCACTGTAGTGGTGTTTTTTTGTTTTGTTTTTTTTTTTTGGTCAAATCATTCCATGGAACTCTTATTTCTGAAGAGCTCTGATATCATTCCTATTATACGATAAACATTTATAAGCCAAAGCATAATTCCAAATACTTAGCCCTTAGGTAAACACTAGAAAGTAAAGGTCAAACTGTAAACATCAGTATTTTTGTAAAGATTGTGAGCATTCATGTTTTGAATTCTTGTTTTCCTTAAGTAAACCCCAGGCAAGAGATAGCAGATGCCTAATTTCAAAGATCCTGAAACTTATAATTTGGCACGCAATGGTATGCGTAGTAATGAAGTTTACAGAAGCACTCTGAGGCATTCACACATGAAAAATTGAAGTGGAGATCATTGTTTTATTTAAATCAAACCTATTTTCAGAAACCTTTTATCCAGCCATAAACTGCTGTGCAGTAAAAGATCAACATTTGTGACTCCAAGTTTTCTTCCCAATAACAAGCCACTAAGGCAGTGCATTCTGCCTTAAAGGACCATTAGGAAAGCATTTATTTGCTGGGGGTGTCTGGGGATGTTTCTTGCTCCCAAAACAGATAAAGATGACTTGATGTTCTTGCAAAGCCAAGCATTCAAAAGTGAGAAATCCCGAATTACAGGAAATGGAACAATTTTACCTCCCCTCATGCATGTGCCTGATGACCCAGCTTATAGTGATAAGACCATGCTCCTATTTTCACCACAGGGTGCCTGCCCCAGCCTCAGCCAGGGCAAGGAAGGGGCTGGTCTGACCCTACAAAGCAATTCAGTAATGGCTATGAGCCTCAGCACGCACTGCATGGGCTCCCAGGCCCGCTGTGCCGCACATGACTCAAACCCAGCTGCAGAATTAGCAATGTCCTCATCTGTTTTGCCACGGCACTCTTGAGGTTATTACTTAGGCACGTCACAACCTGGCATTTATCTTTGCTGTTTCCCAACAAAGTGAAGGGACAACCTTTCCCCCTCTGTTGTGGGCTGGGAAGAAAGGAAGAAAAGTGGGAGCTGAAGAATCCATGGCTATAGGAACAGTGCAACTGGGCATGCCAAAGGCTTTTCATTTTTCAGAGCACTACAGTGATATTTTCTATACTGCAGCTCTCCTGAGCTTCTGTTGCAACTGTGACTGCTCAGGATTTCAGTCAAACCCCTGGGTCTCAAGTCAGATACCCAGAATATGAGGAACACTTAATTAGTGACAAGCAGTTTGGTTTAAGTAAATTGCCTGGAATCACTTTGGCAGTAGCACTGAAAGCATTAGTTCTCTAGTGTACAGCTGAATGGCCTTTAATATTTTTTCCTCCTTCCATAACCCCCCACCTCATTCACCATTCATCTTTTCCACTCCTACCAGAAATGGGATAGAGATCCTTGGACAACAGCGTCTTGCCACACCACCCTGATTCATTCTCCAAGCAAGTCTGTAATTGTAGTGGTCTAATTAAAGACTGTCATAACAGAAGATGGGAGCAAGGCTGGGAAGAGAATTAAAGTTGCAAGATGATTTTGGTATATCCTGAGCATTTTTAAATACAGTTTGCACACATACATGTGTGATGTCCTTGACTTTAAAAAAAAAAGCAAAATGAAGCTACAAAAATACACTGCATAGCTGTAAGTAAATTCCAGCAGGAGTTACCTTTGGAGTTACTGAAGGGACACCAGTAGTTAAAGCTAACAAAGTACCTGTGTGAGGGAGAGCACGTTACCTTCTGCTCTGCAGACAAGAGGGAGCTAAGCGCAGGCTTTGTGTGGGGACTTTGCCAACACTGGCTGAGAAGGGCAAAATGCAGGAATCACCAAGCTCCATTTCAGGTTTCTGGAAAGAAACATGCTGAACTCAAACTTGTCTACCACACCCCCAAATATATGGAAGTCTCCTGTTCTCTTTTCTACTCCATTCTATATGTATCTGTGCATCAACAGGACAGAGGAGCTCTCTGCAAGCATCTATCCCCCTCCCATGAGTACAGAGCAAGATACTCAAGCAGACATGCAAGATTTGCTGAGATTACTCCCATCCTGAAAATACAGCTGCAATTACAGAGCAATTTCTCTCTCATCCGTGCCCCCCTCCATCTCCCTGAGGGACAGACCCGTCATGGGTGGGAGCTGTGGGAGAGCAGCCCCCCCACAGCGGGGAGAAGCCCAAGCTGGCTTTGCAGGGATGACATTTTTCCGTCAAACATCAGCTGAGCACGTGCAAGCTGAGAAGTTTGAAATGTTCATTAAGTGGCCAAGTTTGGCAGGAAAACAAAGTGAAAGTCACTCTCCTGCCAAATCTCAACAGCACGGTGGTGCTAGAGCTGCTCAAATTGGCAGATATCTTCTGTTTCAAGGCAAGCAAAACTCTTTTCCTTTTTTGAAAAAAACTGGTGGTGCCAGTCCCACATCAACCACACGCCATACACACATACGTGCATAAACACACACGCACAGAGCAGCACGGCCACCGACATTTCTACGTTGTTAAGTGAAGAGATGGCTTATGTTGATTTACAGCAAACGTCTGGCAAGTTTTATATTTCAGATCCACCCATCATCAGAACAGAAAAGCCCCCAGTGGCTGAAATTTCTTCCTGTAAAAGAAAAAGTATTTCTACTACATTTGCCCATGTGCCACCAGTAAAGAAGACTTTTGTACCAGTCTAACCATTGGTGTGTGTTTGTTTGGGGGATTTTTTTTTTTTCATATTATTATTACTTTTTAACAGCTGTCAGGCAAGAAGGTTGTTTTTTCTTTTCTTACTTTTCCCTCACTTGGCTGTGGTTGAACAGCTCATCACCTGTCTATCTCAAACTGAGAACTTTCATTTTAGACTCACAAAGATGCATACACTGTATTTGCAGACATTTACATTTACATGTAACTGGCAAATAACAAGTGTGCTAAAATAAACTAAAAATAGTTAAAATAATTGGGAATAGACACAGTAGACAAGAGTACAAACCTCTGCACTTAAACTGTTAGGAGCAAATACCTATCTTGTTAAATACGACATGCATCCAAGTGCAAATTAACTGCCCATACTTGGTTCTACAAAAGGAAGCTATCTTGGAGACTGGGCCTACCAGCCAAATCTGGTCTTACTGGTCTCATGTTGGACAGTAAAGCTGGCAGCAGCTGCCAAAGCTGGGACTTCAAAGAACAGTGGATTTGCTAGAAAAGATTCAAGTGAGTCCATTCCAGAAGCTCTTCCCTGACCCTACACAGCACCAGGTACACAAGAGAGGAGGAGGAAAAAAAAAAATTAATATTCCTGTCTAATATACACATTTGGGGCATGAGAGTCCAATTGCTTCAGTGCAATTATTTTCCTGAATAATTATAAAATTAATGACTAATATACACACTTCTGTTAATTCAAACTAATTGCTTTTCATAGTTAACGTTTATGCTCTGACAGAACACTGTCACTGATGTCTATTTTATCTTTGGGATACAGCTAAAAAACCTAAGAAATTAAACCAAATAAGAGTAAAAAATGGTTAGTGTCTATATAGTTTCACCAGATAAAATTAATAAATAAATAATATTATTTCTCTCTTTTCTATCAAAGAAAATTTTAGGACTAAACAGAAGGAAGCTATTTTTCTGAAAGCTTTGAAAAAAGCTCAGGTCATTTGCACCTCAACTGTCATTCAGATATTACTGATATATTCCAAAAGTTGTGAAACTTTTAACTTTAGTGGCTGGTTAAATGATTCACTAAAGCAGCATAAAATGGAAATGCTTTCAGAAAACAAGACAAGAAACTGACAAAAAGAAAAGAAAAAATAGGGAGATCTACATAAAATATGAAATCTATTGAAAAAGTTCCAAGGGAAATTTTTCATTCAGTTCTGTTTTCAGTTCTCCTCACACCTTCCTCCTTTCTCAAAACAAGTATTTCCACTTCAAGCAAACGTAAATTGGAAAACAAGAGGCAACATAAAAGGAACCTGATTTTCCAGAAGATCCAAATCATGGCCATTTGAAGAAGATACTCTTTGAGCCATGTCCATCTAGACACCCAAACATTGAGACACTCGCTATTGCTATTCAGATGTGAAGTGTTGGCCAAGGTTTTTGTTTCACTCAATGATTATTATTCCAAAGCAGCAAAATGTACAACCACCTGGAAATCTGTGGATCCCTGCTGGCTTGAGAGTCCAGCAGGGAGATGGCAGCAACCAAGCTTTGTGATAACATTTTCAAGTTTACAAATCTTCCATCACAACTCTGAGGGGAACCGTTTGTCTGTTTGCTCAAGCATACACTACTTCAAGATGGTTTTGTAATAATAGTCATTAATATTGCACATCTAAGAGGTCTTGCAGGCCACGGTGAAACCTTCCAAAACTCTGCTCAGTTAACTACATGAACAATGATGAGCTGGTTTGGATTTCACTATATTTGGTCTGAATGAACCGAAACCAATACAAAAACTGCCCAGTGAGAGCCAGTACCAGCCAGATTCTCAGCGCTTCAGCAACTAACATTTCCTTTCGGCATCACTGGAGTTTGGGAGGTTTGCTTGGGTGACCTGTGGCCTTTCTTTCTTCCCACCCGCCTCATTCTTTCTTTCTTTGCTATGTATGTTAATTTGGGGAAAATCATAGCCTAAGGCAACACACCTGACTGCTTCCCACCCAAAATCATTTACCATTTAATGCACAGTTACGTTCATTCTTCTGCCTTTATAGTTCCCTAATGAGCTTGAACTGCAATTAACAAAATGATTGCGTTCACTTTAGTACAATGCACCTGCAAATACCAGGATTGGAAGTCATATTTAAAACAAAAATACACTCAGTACATATTTCAGCAGAAGCTTCTTATTCTAGTATGGGCTTGAATTTTAACAGGTGTCAGTGGCTGCACTTTGTCATCTTTAATTTTTCTTCTAATTGGTCAAGGAAGTCCATAGATCTTCTCATCCAAGCCACAGTGATTTTGTGAGCAAAAAAAAAATATTTCCCTTTCTTTTCCTACTGAAATCATTAACTACCCTGTGCTGAATCATTTTTGTTGTGAAAGTTCGGGTCAAACTTAGCATTATAGTCTCTCCCACCTGCATCACGATTTCTTTTAAACAGTGTCAGGATTCATTCAAAGCCGGTCTTTGAGGAAAAAAATCCTGCCAGAAATAAATAATCAGTTGTTTATCTATTTCATTGATATTGGACACTGTTTCAACAAATATGACATCCTAATCATCATACTGCAGCACATCTGCCCACAAATTTTTGATGATTTGAGGGATTTTTTGATTTTTTTTCCCCCTTGTTAAAGGGAAGACAAACTAAAAATAACATGGTATATGCAGAAACAAGAACTCATGTCTGGCTTTATCCTCTCTATAACCTCCTTCTGGGCATGGAAGAGTGCAATTATACTCCCTCTAGCTAAATAAATTAAAGTTCCCTCAACTTTCCTCATGTCACATAGCCCACCAGCCCAATCACCACAGCTGCTCTCAGCTCTCTCCAGTTTGCCGGTATTTCTACCAACAAGTCCCAAACTGGACATAGTACTACAGTGGCATCCTAATGAATGCATGTAGAGAGGAGTAGTCAGTCCTCTTCAGGCAATCCAGAACACAGTTGACTTTCATTCCTGCAGGAGCCATGTTACCGACACATGTTGGATGTGGTGCCCATCAGGACTCCCAGCTCCCCAGGTGCTGGGGTGGTACCTCCATACCTATGCACAGGGTCCTGAAAGGAGATCTTGCCAATAAAGACCAAGAAAAGACACTGAATACCTCAGCCTTCTCCCATAACTTTACATCACCTACCACATTCAGCAGAAGGCCTACACCTTCCTTGGTCTCCCTTGTATTCCTGATGTACATGTAGAAGTGATCAGCTTACACACCATAAGCCTCATCAGTTCCAATGCCAGCTGAGCTTTGACTTTCCTAACTCTGTTCCTACACGCCCAAGCAACACTTTTGTAATACTCTTTCATTGCTTGTCCCTGCTTCCACCTCCATACTCTTCTTTTTTGCATTTGAAATCAGTCAGGAGTTCCTCGTTCAGCCAAGCTGGCCTCCTGCTATACCTGCTCAGCATCCTGTTCTTGTGCTTTGAGGAAGCTGTCCTTGAAGATCAAGCAATTTTCATGGGGCTCTCCCCTCCAGGGCAGACTCCCAGGAGATCCTGCCTACCAGTTCCTTGAACAAACCAAAGTCCACATGCTTGAAGTTTTGAGTGATTATTAATCACTTGCCTTTCCCACTTCCCTCAGGTTCTTAACCATCTCATGATGCTGCATCCAAAACAGTTCTTCCTTATTGGTCCAGCACAGTGCTTCCATCAGGAAGCTCATGCAACACCATCAAAAAGTTGTCCCTTGCACACTGTAAGTCTCCTGAAGTACTTAGGCACCATTACACTGTCCTTCCAGCAGATGTGGGGAGGGTTGCAGGTCTCCTAAAAGGGTTTAGCCTAGTGTCAGAAAAATTAATCCACTTCTTGATAACCAGTCTTCTGCATGCGTTAACAGCAGAGTATTGCTACTGTAACTTGAAAAGCCCTGGTACTGTCATCGTAAATACACTGTAGGATCAAAGTTGGGATCCATACCATGACAATCCCAAAATCACAAGCAACTTTGAAAGAGGTTCATTCAGACAAATCCAAGCATGGCCTTCCTTGTGGAGGATCCCTGGAGGTCTTTATACAGCACAGAGGTAGACGCAACACAACACAGAATTAATGCCTAAAGTGTTCACCTACAGCTAATTTGAGCCTGCAAGTAAGCAACACTGACTCATTTCAGGACCTGGTAAGAAGAGGCATAACATGACCTACCAGGGTGATGAAAGCTCCAAAGCCAGACACTCTACTCACTGTCCCGAGGGCAAGGCCAGGAAATTTGTAAAGGAAGAAATATTTCTGTACCTTGTGGGCTCAATCCCCAGCATCAGTCAATTGCAAGGATTACTGGAGACTTCAATTCTTATGAAAAGGATAATATCTGCAGAATTGCAACTGAATAACATCAGGAAACTCACACTCCCTTTCTAATGGACTTGGACACTGGCTGCAGGTAACACTTTTGCTGGTTTATAAAAATAAGGAGGCAGGTAGATTTTCTAGAGCTTCAGCCAAATTCCCACTCACAAGCTTTCAACTGAAAGCAGAGTAGCAAAAGGCAAACCTGGCCTTTAGTATGAACTGGACCTTGCAGACAGGTGATGTCAATGAGTGCCTAATTTGACTGTGACTGATTTACCCTGACAGGCAGTCATAATGACTGGCTTGCCCCAGCTATTCAGCAAGTAGGAACTCAGAGTAACTTCTCCTATCCATACACTGACTATTAAGACACTCCTATCTCCCAGTCATCAACATCCTTCCTTCATATCAGAAGTCCTTCACTCTCTGCCCAACACCACCACTATCCTTATTTGAACATCAGAAATTGTACTGAATTTCTCTTCACAGTAGCCATGCAGGATGGATTTCTCCCATGTTAATGGCAAAGCAAGAAGGGTACAGCAAGGCCCAGCTTTTTTTAAAAAAATTGAATTTAGTTCAAGTTCATGCAAGTTTCAATAAACCTTTACTTCGCCTCCAAGCTGGTTATGCTCACGGGCCCCAGTTTTGCATAGCACTCCCGGAGTTGTCAGAGATCAGGTCATGTGAAGTGCCAAGTTTCATACTGTTTTGCACATGAAACTATAAATCCCTCTCCAGAACCCCAGAGTCATAAGGGGAGGGTCTTGCTGTTCAAAAGGTTCATGAACTTGGATAAAGCTGGGCAGATATGAGAGGTTGTAACAATGTACTAAATTAAGTTCTGACCAAAAGTTTTTCATGGGACTAGAATACAAAATAGCTAATAAGTATATTAAGATAAACCTAAACATTACCATATTTTGCCCCTAGCTTTCAATTAATTGAATGCATTTTCTTCTAGAAAATCCAGAGGTAATTTATCTAAGGTAATTTTAACTTTTGGTCAATATCTAGACATGGGTTTTTTCCCCATTTTGTTTGCTTTTATTTTTAAGTTATGTTTAAGCAGCTACCACCTCAAGTCCTTTATAACTCTGATTGTCAGGTTTCAGTGAAAACTACCACCAGAGTTTTCACTACCTTATTCCACTGAAATTTTAGAGGTAAATTTGTTATTCAGTGTTCAGGATGCTCAGAATACACACTTCAGAATAAAACTGAGAAATATATGGTCACCTATCCTGCAAGCATACATTTCAGCACATTAAAGAAGCATGTGGATCATGGTTGCTCTGAAAAATCAGATTTCAAGAGAAAAGCACATCTTGACAGTGAGATTTGAGACTTCCTTAAGATAAATAACCAGTTACTCTATTGCCATCCCAGCACAATGCTAACAAGAAGCAACAGAGTTGGATTTTCTTGTCTACAGAGCAGTTGTTGTAACAAGCCAAGGGACAGAGCATTGAAAAGGACACTGATTTGATTCATACTGAAGTCACATATGCGACTGATTCAGTGGAAGCTGTTTAGAGCAGCAGCCCTAGCTTTCTTTCATCTTTAAATAGTGAAACCTCATTTTGACACATTTAGTACTGACAGACCAATAACTTTTATAACAAGCTGGATCAGATGTTGTGACAGTGTAACACCGCATAGAGTTTTGCACGCACTTTACTCAAAGGTCCTGGGTGATGGTCGTCATCTCAAAGGCCAGTAATGAACCCAAGTCCTAGGACCTTTGAAACATTTCTCTACCTGACAGACCTTCTTTCAGGGGCCAGGCATCTCCCAGACATTCATCACTTGACTCTGGAAGTAGCATCAATGGTTCCTGAGGACAGCTTTTCATTTCCTGCCTGCCCAGCACACGCAACTGAGATGACTAGAGTAGTGAAAAAAATGTAAAATCCAAAGGAACCTTTAATCTCATAAGTTAAAAAGAAAAAAATGCAACCACTTACTAATGGAATGTTAAGATTGTGTATTAAACCCACAAAAGTCAGAAAACAAAGGAATTAAAGACTCCCTCGGCTCTTTTAACCCTTCCCTTTGCCTGTGTGCATTACAGGCTTTTCATTATGCAGCCACGTAACACCAGGCAAAGGGACATAACCGTAGGTGATGTTAAAGGGGGTGTAGGGCTCATTACAAAGTAAAGCTACAAAATGGAAACATTAATAACTAGTCATTTTATCTTGTAAAAGTTTAATATTCACTATTAAAGAACTGCAAGATGTTGTTATGGAGCTAAATGTAATATTGAATAAATGAGCTGTTCCTCTCAGTAAATATTTTGGTTGCAGTTTATTTGCAGTGGTATTTATCTCCCATGAACCCATATGATGGTAATATATCATGGTAAGTAACTAACCTCCTGTTTATGTCAACATGTAAACAAATCTCACTGAAATAGGGTAAGTCTGTCCTGTGCATAGGACCATGTATATATTTGAGCTCCACACCTGCCAAACTCAGCAAGCTCCCAGCTCCCTAAACTTTTGCAAGCTTCGTATCTGCTGCATTTTGAGCAGCTGCACACTTCCCAGTCATTAACACACACACCTCCTCTTCATGCACAAGGAAATATCATTATCCTGCTTTTACAAATGAGCATCCTAGGTACAGAGAGATTAAAGCTGAGCATTTCAAAGCATCCCAGTTAATTAAAATGACTGGAAAATGGGTGTCCAAATTGTTCAGATACCTTTGAAGTCTCAGAATAATTATATTGCTCAAGGTCACCCAGGGAGTTTATGGCTGACCCACAACTTGAACCCAGATTTCCAGCGTCCCACTCCAGCACCTTAATCACAAAGACGTTTTTACTTCCCAGTTTAATACTGGCCAGACCTGGTCCACATGCAAACTGGTTACAAAGGGATAAAACCTGTTATTATGCCATATAATGTAGCTATCTATCTCTACCCTACAGGATAAACAGCAGTGCATCTGGGCATCTCCAAATTCTTTAAGGTATGTATCATTACAAAACACTTAAGAGGCAGAGAAGAGCTATTTGAGAATTAGCACACGGTGACAGCAAGGGACTCTTCCAATAGTGCACTCACTGCAGTACAAAATAAATCCTCAGAGTTATTCAGAGTAGTCCTGAGACTGAGCAATAGAGCATAAGGTAGAAGAGTCCTCTCCCAAAGAAAAACAAACTCAGAAATGACCTGTTGGAGAGGCCTCCACATCAGAGAAGCTTCTGCACACAGTACAGTATGACACTAGCTGGCTTTCCTCATACCTCTGGAGTATCTGCATAAAAGAGGGCTGTACTTAAGAAGCCAGTCTTGATATCCATTACTAAAGTTGAGTCTTGATATCCATAAAGAAAGTTGATCTCAGCTTCATTTCTCATGAGCACACACTCCAGTTACACACTCCTCTCATTTAGAGCCGCAAGTCAGAAAGCTAAATTTTTCAAATGCCAATTCCTATCATTGGTACAAAGTCTTTGGGCTTCACTATGAACAAAAGCAGTTACACAAAGTAAAACTTCCCAGATAGGATTCAATCTTGGATTCTTCCTAGACACACCAACAACCTCCAGGATGTGGAATGCAATGGAAGACAAAGACCAACATAAACCACATACACATGCTTAATGTGATGACTTTTTATCACAGAGGTTGCTAATTTCCTATGCTAAGAACAACCTTTGGAACTAAAATGAATTATATGCCTCATTTTGAGTGCATCAAGGAGTAGACAGCCATTTTAATGGAGTCAAGATCTCTTCAGCTGTGCTTTTGTTATCTACCCCAAGGTTAAGGATTTGGCCTTGGGCTAACAATTGGCTCAGAAAACCAGGATCATGTAATGAGAGTTCCAGGAAGACAGAAAAAAACCAAAACTTGGTAAAGGCACACTCTTCAAATTGTCACAGTATTCAACCCTTCCTCCTCCCCACCAAATGAATAAGGTAAAAAAGAGGAATGAAGCCTGAAACACTGAAGGAAGTGCTCACATACAGGAGGAGCTGGAAGGACCTTCCCAGATCCTTCTCAGACACTCAGGCTCATGAAGAAAGGCTTGACAACAAGTTTTCCTCACCAGTTAGATGGAAAAGTTGGCAGTAACCCACTCCACAGTTCAAGTCTCAAGAGAAGGCTCCTGAAAAGGGCAGCACCTGGTTTATTTCCTTTGATATAAAAACATAAGTTGAGCTGCTCCTATCTGAAAATTAAATCTAATCTTCAAAAAAAGGCTAAGACCCTCCAGCAGGTGAGAGCAGCAATAGCTACCTGCCAGCAGAATGGCCTGTTGGGTTATAACGAGTTGTTCGGAAATTACAGAATCACAGAATGTTAGTGTTGGAAGGGACCTTGAAAGATCATCTAGTCCAGCCCCCTGCCAGAGCAGGGCCACCTAGAGCAGGTCACACAGGAACATGTCCAAGCAGGTTTTAAACATCTCCAGAGAAAAAGACTCCACAACTCCTCTGGGTAGTCTGTTCCACTGCTCTGTCACCCTCACCATGAAAAAGTTTTCCTTAAATTTCTTTGGAATCTCCTATGCTTCAGTTTGTACCCATTGCCC
This sequence comes from Megaceryle torquata, assembly GCA_024611175.1. Classification (NCBI taxonomy): domain Eukaryota; kingdom Metazoa; phylum Chordata; class Aves; order Coraciiformes; family Cerylidae; genus Megaceryle; species Megaceryle torquata. The sequence goes on along the minus strand of JANIJG010001580.1, from coordinate 124 downwards.
CATGTCCTATCACTGGACATTGTTGAGAAGAGCCTGGCTCCATCCTTCTGACACTCACCCTTTACATATTTATAAACATTAATGAGGTCACCCCTCAGTCTCCTCCAAGCTAAAGAGACCCAGC